>JAHWFP010010425.1:47821-67743 GCA_023313725.1 Lithobius niger | reverse complement strand
CCCCCCCCCCCCCCCCCCCCCCCCCCCCCCCCCCCCCCCCCCCCCGAGGCAGGGTGCCATCTCTACTTCAGTTGCTACGTAGTAACTTCTTGAGGTTTGGTTAGGGTAACGGTATCTACATGCGACTCCATTGCGAATCAGGATGGATTGGACAGCGTCGCTGACTCCGGGAAGGTAGGTGACAAATTCCTGAGAGAAGACCCGAATGTAGTCGTGTGTTGTACAGACAAAACAAACGGCACTGTACTCCTGAACACGACTGATTATGAGAGCAAAGTACTTAAGGAGATCGACAACTCGAAAGATCTATGAGAACGTAAACTACGAGTGCCGGCCTGTTCATCTCATGATGTAGGATAAACTTGAAAGGCTGGCTGCAAAGAAACTCTTACCCAAAGAGAAGGTCAAAGCACTCACACCGAATGATGGAACGATGCTCCCGAATATTTTTGCACAATTCAAGTCTCACAAAGTAGGAAACCCTCTCCGCCTCATCACCTCCGCAAAAAGTCGCCGATAAAACCCATAGACTGGTTTCTCAAAAAGAGATTGGAAGAGTACCGTCTGGGGACGGCATTCCCTCAAAAATACTTCTGAACTGCTCCGACATCAGGAAGGAACAGTACTCACAGATGACCACTGTCTCATGTCCTTAGACATAGTAGCACTTCTTCCCACCTTCCCCACGCACTTATTCTCACTATGTTCGACAAATCAGCTGCAAGGATGAAGATAGACAAAGATGAAGTAGAGTTGGACAGACAGCTTCTGAAAACTGTGCTTGCCAGCATATATGTTACCTTCGGAGAGCACACTTTCCTGCAGACCAGCAGGACCCCCATGGGTTACTCAGTTTCTCCCATATTGTCTGAAATAGTGCCCCAGTTCCTTGATGAGTGGATTCTAGAAAAATTCCCGAACCTGAGCACTTGGAAGAGGTACATCGATGATGTTTTTGCAATTCCAGAAAGAAACGAGTGATGCTATCCTGCAGAAACTTAACTAGTGGAACAAAGCCATCAAAAGTTTACCAGGGAAACTGACAGCCAGGGACAAATCCCATTCTTAGATTTCATGCTATCACTCCAAAATGGAAGAATCAACTTCTCTCCCTACCCAAAACCCTCCCACACCGGACGTGTACTTCCTTTCAACTTAGCACACCCAAGACACCTCCTCAGATCGCTGCTACTCAACGAACCTTCCCGACCATCGAACACTCCTCATCCAAAAAGATTGCAGAACCACACCTCCAGAAGGCCAAAACCACTTTTCTCAATAGAGGTTTCCCAGCGAGGCTTTTCAACACCATGGTCAAGACAGCGTGGCACAGAACAAGAGCGAAAGCAATGGCCACACGGACTGAGCATGAACAAGAGACGGTTACAGATAAGCAGCATCTAGCTCAACCCAAGAAATTTGTCACCTACCTTCCCGGAGTCAGCGACGCTGTCCAATCCATCCTCAATCGCAATCGAGTCACATGTAGACACCGTTACCCTCCGAACCTCAAGAAGTTACTACGTAGTAACTCAAGTAGAGATGCCCCCGCCCAACCCACCTCCCCCTGTAAAAAAGAAATTGGCATCCACCAAACCTTCACATCGACCCCCCCCGAAGCAAGAACCCCCCCCCTCCTTCTCCTCCATGGCTTATCCCACAACCACCAACCCTTTCACCCCCAGCTCACACTACCACAGAGAAACAGCATAAGATGCCACCGACAGAAGTGGGCAGTCGTAGCAAGATCGTCTACAAAGTACCCTGCCTTGATTGTGATGCTATCCACATTGGCGAAACCAAGAGACAGCTAGAGATACGTATAAGAGAAAATAAGGGAGCCACTAGAAGGGAAGAAAAACTAAACGGTATCGCTCAACACCATCGAAAAGAAAATCGCAACATAACTTGGGACCAAGTTTCCATACTGCTCGATTCCAACACTGCACAAGAAGCCCACCTAAGGGCACTTGAGTCCCTAGCTATTAAAGAGATTTTAGCGACAAAGAATACCACTCATGAACCTCACAGGCCCTTCAAAATGACTTGATTGAAGGATTTGTACGACCGGATCTGATGGCCAAACTTGACTAGCGCTGGAACCTGCAAAGAACACCTCCAGACATAACGTAAAGATCAGTGGTTCACTCTGGACTGGAGCAAAATTCAAAATACCGATAGACGCTCGTCATGTAGTCACATTTTCAAATTGTATTTTCGACTTCTGAGAAAGAGGAACGGGTTTTACTCGAAAATTCAAGTACTGTAGTGTAGTGTACAAGTGGTGATTTATGTGTTTATCTAATTAATAAAAGGGTTATTGCTTAAAGAGAGCAATGTTATGAGGTTTTACTATTTTTCTTTTTTTTCCCGATTGTATGCGACATATAATGCAAAGTCTGTGCTAGGTGTTGGCTATCAGGGTCCCCAGCATCCTTTGTTCTTGTACATGTCATGGAGAAGAGTAACAGCAGATATCAAACTTAAGTAGTTTAGATCTGGAAGCTCATCGTTATTCTGTCAAAGGGTTAACTCCTGAGCATGTAGATCATTGTAACAAAAAACCAGGGAAAAGACAGAGTAGGGCAAGAGAAAAGTAATGGCAATTAAATACTTAAAAAGAAGATTCTCATTCCTACTTCGCGTACAGAAATCTTGGTTTTGCGACCTTTTACCATAAAAAAAAATAAAACTTACAACAATCAAATATTACTGCAGAAACCAAAATCAACACAAACAGCAATTTACCAGTACAATACAGTGCGCACTAAACAAAATAAATATATTAAAATCATAAAAACTAAATAAAAAAAGCTGCGCCATGCTTACAACATTGCCCAGGTGATGAGGGAGGTGGTGGTGGTGGTGGTGGTGATGGTTCATCAGACGATGGCGCGGGTGCATTCTGACCTGCTGGTAAGCAGTAGACGATGAAGTGGAGGGCTGCGGGGAAAACGGACTCCCTTGACCATTAGACTGGTCATAGGGTATGGAACGCATCATCTGACTGGAACTGTCCTGTGCGACCTGCTGAAAGCGCTCTGGGTAGGAACTTGGAGAGTAGTCCTGAACCCCCGAACTTGACTCGGCAGCGCCATATTCAACCTAATCAGGAAGTTACACTGAATTAAACAGCAACCACAGCAATACAATGAACTCCAAACTTAACTGCACAAACATTTTTTTTACATTGAACAGTCTCTAATAAATATGATGTAACAACAGAAACCAAAGAAGAGCACATCAGATTATGCAAATTTTTTTTTTTTTTTTTTACTGTAAACGTTCCGATAAATGCACACCCCTAGAGCTGAAAAGCCACTGTCAAAAGGAGGGAGGGTATTTATCCGAGAGGGAACCTATGCATAAAATCCAACGGTATTTACTAATAGGCGTTTAGCTTAAGGAAAAATGTAAAAAGTAATATAGAACAGTACAGTAAAGCAATATTTGATAATTTTTCCTGAATTAAAAAAGACTGTGATTTCAGTGTTTTAAAAGGCCGACCGATAGACTTGCCCTGCCAAGATAACATGCATCTTGAAGTCACCGTACTCCCAATTTTTTCATTCATCTTTGGCAGTCTGCTCTCCTCCACATATATCTCACAATAAATCTCGAAAGGTGCTGCGGTGTCAAGGCTGTGATTGTTTAAAACCAACTGGTAATGAAGTTTGCCCACTATTTTTGCCATCGTGAGTTTCGTTTAACAATGAAACAGCGCTGTGTCTGAAGTTTTGATCACTTAGTCATCAATGGCAATCTGCCTGAAGTTCACAAGTAATAAATGTGTGCACTGTATCATCATGAAATGCATGTTGCAACCATTGATTGCAGAGGTAGTTACTTGTCATCTTTTTTATGTTGTTTACCCCAATGTTAGCATACGACGTGATGACAAAAAGTAGTAAGTGGGCATTGACCCGACTGCTTAAGTATAAGGATGCAGCAATTTAGTCTTATTCTTTCCTTGGTGACTTCATCAAAATGCTATTAAGAGGACAAGATATAATTCACATTTAGGTCAATTACACATAAAAGACACACTACCGTGTGTCACCTGCCAAGGTTCAACGACACCACCATCGTCTGTTCTAGCAAGTTCCGGGCACTTGATGCCAAGACACTTTACCACAAAAGAGCATGGCTTTTGAGGAAAAATAATACTCAACAGATAAGAGTAAATTTAGTATCGTGGAGAAAGTTCTGCTGCATGACAATATAAAACACATGGTAAAGGTACACGTAGCTGAAAAATAAGTTAAATAAAACTGACGTTTGTCTACTTGAAAGTTGCTAGTATCGGGTAAAGACACAAAATCAGCTACGCCTTCCCCTTCTGACATGCACCCTAACTTCATAGTTTCAAGGATTTAGGCACCTTAAAGATAAACATGCCAATACATAAGAATTGGGCGGCTAATTCTAAGACGTACCTTCCCATTCTTCACAAATACTGTCGCATTGGCAAAATTAAATTCTGGATATGGGCAGTTGTGCGTGTAGAAAAGCGAAAACATGTCAGGAACAGCAGAATGGACAGAGTGAACTGCAAGCAAAAGCTGTGGGGACACGGAGCATAGAAGACAGCATGCAATAAGACAAAGCAAACCAAACACCAAGCAACGATTCCAATATATTATAAATACAGCAAGCATTACATACGGTAAAATTTAAGCAGGATATAAGAAAGCGAAAACACGTAATATATAGAATGTAAATACAATTTGAAGCCCACAACTATGATTCACTTCAGTTTGGACAACAAATGAATTAGGTAACACCAAAAGTCATGCAGCTGTGAAAATGCCATATTAAGATGCAAGTAATGTCGATGCAATAAGATAAAACATACCAACACGTAAAGCACAATACATTAACTTACGGTTAGTGACCAGATGTCAGTTCATCAAAAGTGAAAAAGTGTGCATGTAACAGTCATTTCCATGCCACCACTATTTCTTATTTCTAACCTTTGACTATGTAAAACTCTCTCGTATCGCAACTGCCATGTCCGAAAAATAGCCATTTGTGTAATAAGGGCCAAATAGCAGTTATGAGTTAATTATAGTGACCGGCCTATAGGCCAGTCAAAATAGGGTTGAAAAAGGAATTAATAAGCAACAAGCCACAAATTTGTGGGATGGTCGCGGGAGGCATGCTAAACAACATACTAAAAGTCCCCTGAAATCCGACCAGTACGTTGTCCGCCATCTTGGAAACATGGCATCCGAAAACGGTTTTTTCAATATATCTCGGTAACGGTTGCTCGGGCATGAAAATATGTTCTCACCAAAAATGTACAGCATTCAATTTTCTACAAAAAATGTTCTATTCATTTTTTTCGTAGATTCAATGATTCAGCCAATAAACGTTGCAGAGGAATGATGAGCTAATGCCGCTATCTTGGAAACACGTGCCGGAAATCGTTTTTTTCAGTATATCACGGAAATGGCTGCAGATAAAGTTTAATACGAAATTGTAGAGCACGGAATTATCTGCAAAAAAGGTTCTATTTTTTTTTCTTAAACCAAGTCAATAATTCAGCGAATAAATGGTGCCAAAGACTTGGGCCCCAAACCTGATAGAATTTTTCACTTTCTGTGAAAAGCATGAATACATACGACGAGTAACTGGGGGGAAAAAATACCTATGATAGCAAGTTCAAATAACCCCTTGGGGAGAGGTAGAGGGGGGTGATATACCCCCACCAAAAACAGTAGTTATAGTGATTTTCATGTTCAAAGTATTCTTGCAAGCCCTCAATAGCCAGAAATGGATATGCTTAAGATTTTCTGAAAGGTGGGGGATCTCTTGTTTCCATCAAACCTACCAGAGATTGTTTAACTTAGATAGGGTCCGCGTATGCGTTCAGCGTATACGTTCAGCGAAAGCGTATGGTGATTTTCGAATCCAAAGTGCTGTACCGAGCCCTCTAATACCCAGAAATGGATATGCTTAGGATTTTCTAAAAGGTGGGGATATATTCTTTCAATCAATCCTAACCGAAATTGTATAGCTTATATATAAATATGAGCATAACAATGGCACTCTTAAATTCAAAATAACCGCTACCAATTACAGCTACACCTTAAAATAGGCATAGGACGGTTCCTATGTAACCTAAACAATTTCAGTTAAGATTGATGAAATAATAGCTCCCCACCTTTCAGAAAACATTTATGGCTATTAAAGGGCTGCAAGGGCACTTTGAATAATTCTAAAATAACCATACGCTTACGCCGCTACGCCAGTGGCGTTGTGGCGTTGGACGGTCACTATCCAAGTTAAACAATCTCGGATAGGATTGATGGAAAGAATAGATCCCCCCTTTCAGAAATTCCTAAGTTTATCCATTTCGGGCTATTATAGGGCTCGCAAGAATACTTTGAACACGAAAATCACTAGAACTATCACTATAACAGAAAGTGAAAAATTCCATCAATTTTGGGCCTCAAGCTGCCCAACTATATGAAGTACATTAGGTACCACATGCTTGGCTTCTTTGGCACAGTTTATTCGCTAACCATTTACTCAGTTTAAAAAAACCGAAAAGAACCTTTTTTGCAGACAATTCCATGCACTACAATGTTGAATTAAACATCATTATATGCAGCCGTTTCCATGATATATTGAAAAAAAAAACGATTTCCAGGGCATGTTTCCAAGATGGCGGCATTAGCGCAACATTCTTCTACACCGTTTATTGGCTGAATCATTGAATCTACGAAAAAAATGAATACAACATTTTTTGTAGAAAATTGAATGCTGAAATACATTTTTGGTAAGAACATATTTTCATGCCCGAGCAACCGTTACCAAGATATATTGAAAAACCCGTTTTCGGACGCCATGTTTCCAAGATGGCGGACAACAAACTGATCGGATTTCAGGGGACTTTTAGTATGTTGTTTAGCATACCACCCGCGACCATCCCACAAATTTGTGACTTGTTGCTAATTAATTCCTTTACTGGCCCGTTTTTTACCTAATTTTACTATACTAATACGGTAGAGCTGTTATAATAATGCACTTTTGCACATGCAAGCTGCTTAGCAGGGATGTGTATTAGATCAAATGGATCACTTTTATCTTGGAAGACTGGTAAATGGGGTTTTGGTTTCCGTTCAACATCTTACCAACATTATTATTAACACCAACACCACAAAATGAACAATCTTGGAGATTCCAGTTGCAGTCCTGCATTTGCTGACATAGATAAGACTTCTGCTAGCAGACTTGACTAATGATCAGTGGAGCGAGCAACAGACACAAGATACCTAGATCGTAGTATCTAGACCAGTGGTGGTATGCGGTGCATATTTTCAAAATCATGTGAACCAGTGATGTGGTCTTCAATCGTTTTCCAATACAATTCTTTTGATAAAGGTGATCGAAAGACATCAACACTTTTTTTATGCAACTACACTGTAGTGACTAATCACCAAAAATCCAAGTGTACAGTACTGGCAAGATTGTTCATTCCCAAGAATATAAAATTACCGCCGATTGTGGGATATATTGATAAAAATATGTCAGTTCCAACATTAATTTTTAGTGCTGAAAGCGATGGTAACTTTTAAAAGTGTGTCCGGAAGAAAATAACCCCGATTTTGTGCTTTATTTTCAAAATGGCAGCGATTTCCGTTTTACATCATATGTTGGCTAAATTGTTGAGTAGATATCATTTTCAACTAATATTTAGTAGTGAAAGCGATGGTAACCTTTAACAAAACGTCCGATTCAAAATGACCTCTATTTTCTGCCTTTTTTTCTTCAAAATGGCATCCTATTATCAAGTTTAATTCAAGGTTGCTTTATTACCATGTGACATATCATTACACACTATCTTGACACTACTGAAAATTAGTAGAGTACTAGAATGAACCATAGGTAACACATTTTTCTATAGAAACACCTTTGTCTGCCACCATACCAGGCGTCCAAAAACATCAAAATACCTGGGCCACTTGGTTGGTTTTAGTTTCTATTACCTAACTGAACATATACGTTACCTGGACTTTTAGCTTTCTCCGTCCGCTTTGCTGGTTGCTCTAAGTTCTTGGAGCTTGCCGCCAGCTTCGTGACGCAAGGCGCATCAGTTTTGCACATCCCTCCATCTTCGACGAAAATATACGTTACCTGGACTTTAAGCATTCCACAGACCTCATCAAAAGGCGGCGGGTGCCAACTTGATGGGCACCCTAGGGTTGCAAGCTGGCTCCCTCAAAAGTGAAGACTTCGCAATCGGTTGCGCTGACAGGTTTTAAAAGTTTGAGGATGAGGCGACCGCATTACTTAAAGGGTTTAGAGAATACGCCTGGCGGCCACTCCAAGGCGGTAGAGTCCTTCGGCCTCAGACCACATGTTCCGAAGAGGTAAACACAGTGGGGTTCCTCTAAGAGGCAGCTTCTAGAATAACGGTGATGGGAGCATTACAGTGAAAGGGCCAGGACGTGAGATGGCTCCGAGTTCTTGGGCGGTTACGCAGACGTTGTGGTCATTGCAGTCGATATCAAAGACATTGTAGGCGTTGAGTATGACCGTCTTGATCCATGCAGAAATCATCCTTACGGTCGTCTCACAAGTTCCATGCGTAGATGGTATAAATAACTGAGAACGACCGTTATAAAGAGGCTTAGTCTTCTTGAGATAAAAACGAAGGCCTCGTACCGGGCAAAGTGTACGTTCTCCCAGAATCTTGGAAAGATCAGGAATAATAAAGGGATGCGACTGTTTGAAGGGTCTCTGTGTCTTGGCACGAAAGGAAGCCCTCGGTGTCAAGTGGCCCCTTTAAAATTCGCAAGAAAGAATCAAACTGCCGCTGTGGCAGACAACGGCTGAACGTCACTTCAACGTATGCAGGCTGCAAGGGCTACCAGAAGACGGTCCTGTGAGTCAGGTGGCTTAGGTACTAGGTAGATGAGGAGAGTGGTTCTTATGGTGCAGTTAGAAGGGATGTTAAAACTATGGAAAGCAGGGCCGTAGCGAAGGGAACTTGGTGGGGGGGAGTGACACTCTTTACCAACTCATCGTATGATTTTGCCAACTGGTTTAAAGAATGCCAATAGTGCTGCCAGCAAAGTACTTTTGAGGGGCTCCGCCAAGCTCAGCTTGGAGGTCTGGGGGAGCGCTGTAAGCCTCCCAAGCGGCTGAAGCATTTTACGCTATTTTAGTGCCTGTTTCTAGCCTCCAGTGAACACTGAAGCAACAAACTGTCAAGGAAATTGTGGTGATTTTTTTAATTCATTTTTTAGGATAGTAGGTTTCGTAAAAATTTTATTGTGACTAAATCATGTATTTTTTAGATATATTTTTTTCCAATTCAATTAAACTGAGTTCAGTTTAGAATTATATAAACAGGCCAGCTGGCCATTGACGATTGGGGGTTGACTTAATATTACATTTTAGACATTTAGGCTATAATGAATGATGACTCCTCCTGTGTGCAAGCATAGGCAGCAGGTCAGGGGCAGAATTTTTTTTTTTAATGTACTATCGAAAGGTGAAAAGTAATGAAATCTTTTTCTCAGTTGTATCCCTAACAACTATAGGCCTAGAGGCATCATTGTAAAAAAAAACTTTCACATTCGAAACAAAAACATGCACCAGTTTTTAAATACTGGAGTGTCGAAATGGCGAAACTTACGAACAAAAGTCACCAGAAAAACGCACACTTTCACAACAGAAGACACTCACACTGTCTAGCGAATTTTCGATAGTTTACTACTATCTTCCTCAGGCCTTAAAGTTAGTTTGGACTCTGTTTACATCCCTGTTGTTTTCACCGTTGTCGTCTGCTCGTTCGTTGCCATGCTCGAAACTTGGTGCGTTGCATAGCCTCCCGATTTTTGCAGGCCCACCACGCGAGTTGTGTAGCCTCCCGATTTGTCCAGGCCGATCCAGCGAGCTTGCCACGTGAAGTCCCCACTTCCTACACAACTGCCTGGAATGTTCCCAGCCGATCAGATGTGAAACTTTCGGGTAGGAGGAGCCTTGAATGTTCATAAGGCGAAACTTACCTCAGTTTTGTCCAAAACAACTTGAGGTATTATTGGAGAAGAGCTTCCACATTTGAAATCAACATGCTCCAATTTAATTTTTTTCTATTGATTCAGGGGATCTTGGGAACCAGTCATTATTTATGGCCGTGGGGGTGGGGTGGGAAATGAAAATGTGACCACTAAATTTTCGATGACTCCCCCTTCAAGACCTGAAAAAAACCTCGATTCTCCCCACCCTAAGGTCCAAAAATGATGTGACCACCCCCAAAAAAAACCTTTTACACCCATCTTTTGTCGAGATTCCTACAAAAGTATGATGAACACACTGTTTGCTTGTATGACCACATCCGAAACATAGTCAGCATCTGAAATGCAGAAGACGCCAAGAAACCAGGTGCCAAGGCTTTTCTACATAGTTTTTTTTGTAAAATCTATACTTCCAGTAATAGTATTAATAGTTTCAAAACCTTGTAAACACTCACAGCATGGGGGTCAGGGGGGCTTGCCCCCCCCCCCCCGAAGGAGAGCTGTTTTTGGAAATTTTGACTGTTGAAAGTGCCATTTTTGTGGTCCAAAAATGACTTTTTTTTCCAGTTGCTCAGTGTGTTTTTGACCTCCCCCTTTTGACGGGACCTGAAAAATGTATGACCTCTTCCTTGAGAGGGTCTAAGAAACTTCATGACCCCCTCCCTTCCTCCGGCCTCCCCCGCGATAAATAATTACCGGTCCCGTAGGGTAATTTTTGCCCTCATTTCGTGGCCTTTGGGTTAGGTCACTTTTGTCCTTTAATTTTGTCCTCGAAATTAACAAGTTTCATTTTGAAAAATGTAGTTGTTTCTGCATTCATACAAATTCAAATTTAGTGGCGATAGGTTAACAGAAAAAGGACAACAGAAAATCAAACGGCTAATTCAATTTTTCCAACTCAGTTTTTGATTTTGCCAACTGTACCCGGTTTTCATGAAGTACGGCTTTAGTTCACGTTACTGTTTTAACCAAAACCAAGGCACTGATGGACTAGCAGACGAACAAGTAAATCAAATACGCAACTCTGCATTAATTTTTTAGATTTATTTAATATCACAACTTCAGACGGCAATTACTTGGCAGAAGTCCTTAAAAAAAGAGTTTGTTTTATGCAGAGTTTGTTGATATTTCTGCTTTACCTAAGAAACGTTTTAAATCCTGGCAGTGATGTTGTGTTTTGGTATATTAATATACCAGTAATTTTCTACCCTCCTAAAATACCAGTTACGAGTTGCTCCACGCTGAAACCCCTTCTGAGTGGCACTGTCTAACAGAAAAAGAACTATACGAAGTAAATTGTTATCACGACTTCAAACTCGGCGGGGATACAGTTTTGTCCATTTTTAGTTTTTATTTTCTATGTTATCTGTGATACTCATAAGTTATGGTGGTGACATAGCAAACAAAACGGCCAAGTCAATTTCCAATTCCGCCAACTGCACAATTTTCGCGGAGCTTCTTTCCCCCACTCCTTACAGCATAGCTATGCAGGGAAGCAACCAGAAATGATCAGGGGCAGCGTTTCAGTTACTCCCAAGCTACACAGAAGTGAACTTTACTTTACACAGAGAAGGAACTTTACTTTCAAACTGAAGAAATGATGTTAATAATTAACCAGTGCTTTTGGAAACTGGAATTTGCAGTGAAAATTTGTCCAACTTTGCTAACTCGAATTTGCCAACTGTATGTGTTTTCTTGGACGGTTGTGGGGGAAAACTCCCCCCCCCCCCGGTCGCTTTGGCCCTTATGGAAAGGTCCCAGTCCGGTAACAGACGCCGTATTACTGGTCGTTCAATTTGATGAGGCCAGAACTACGAAAACTACCCAGAAGGTGTAAGCTCCCTGCAGCTTTGAATACGCAGCTGAGGGCCGACCGGTAAAAGAATATTGTCGAGCCCTTAAGGCCTTCCTTGAAGAGGTAACTAGGAAGGCTAAGCCCGGAAAAGAGGGATTGATCGGATTAACCTTCCGCGGGAGATACCAACGAAACCATCGGCGCCAGTGACTGTCGTAGATTTTGTTGGTTGACGAAAGGCTAGCCTTGGAGGCAATGCGAGAGGCCTATTCTGTAGAAATGCCTGTTGCTATGAGGAGTCGAATGATAGTAGCCACCCGTGTAGTCACAGTGACCTCAGTCGCTGGTGGAACCTGGCCCCTCGGTGCTGGGAGAACAAATCCAAGATTTCAGGGAAGCAACGTGGTAGGACGATTAGGATATCTAGTTAGTGGGAAAACTATGCAGCTGCCAGCCAATTTGACACCACTAGGATGAACAGTCCAGGGGACGGGCAATCTTGTGAAGGACCAGACGAAGAAGCTTGAACGGCGGGAAGAGGTACCCGAAGAGGTGATCCCAAGGTAGAGTGAGGGCGTACACTGACCATGCCTGGTCATCCGGGACCGGGCTGATGAAGTTTGACATTGTGACTCGTGGCGAAGAGGTCCACCAATGAATGGTCCCAGAAGTTGAACACAAATTCGCAAATGCACATTTTGAGAGTCCATTCCCCTGTTGGCAGAGACCGTCGAGACAGGGAATCTGCGATAACATTTCAACTGCCCGGAATGTGTAGGGGAAGTAAGGTCGTCTTTAGAGATGTACAGAGGCGAACGATGTCTGACGTGACCTTGTGGAAAATGCTGGATTAGGTCCTCTCTCCTTTTTGAAGGTACGCCACAGCGGGGGCATTGTCGGTGTGGACTTGAGCTACTTTCCTCGCTATGAGATGGCGAAGTCGTCGGAGTCCGCAATGACGTATTAAAATACAGGAAACACTTTTATCACCGCCAAGAACGTTGCAACAACAGTTTACTTAAATTTTCGAGGAAGAAAACACTGTTCCTCTTTTTCAGAAGTCGACACCACAGCAGAGAACGTTTGTTCGATGTACGCTCACTCCATGCTGCACTTTAAGTCGTCCGCAATGACGACAAGTCCTGAAGGTTTGGTGGGTGAACAGACAGGTCTTGTGAATTAGAAGGTCCAGGAATATCTAGTGACGACCACAATATCAAGCGCTTAAAGTAGCAGTTACCCAATCTTGGGTGCATATGGACGGTGGCGGTCGTTGAGGGGAAGCCGTTCGCTTACGGTTGAAGGAATGGAGAGCATATTCCACGAGTTAGTAAATCTTTCCTTGCAAAGAGGCTCGTTGGAAGGGTCAGTACTAAGGGATGGAGGTGGAGTGGCCAACCGTTGTGACTACCGTGAAGAAAGATTGACTGGTCCTTCGAAGGAACGAGGTAGCTTTCTCTTCTCACTCAGCAGACTGCCTGGCTTTTATTTGAAGCTTCAGACAAGCATATGCTTCCTTGGCTAGGCAGGTCGGATTGGAGCGACAGCAACTCGGGCAAGGGCCGAGCCTGGCCGCATTGGATTGGAAATGTAGTGGTTGTGTCAAGAGTGGCTTTATCCGTCGCTGATGGCCCGACGGGAGAGAGACCTTGCGAGCGGTCGTCGGCCAAGCGAGCACGGTCACCGCAAATAAAGTGGAAAATTCCGGCATGGGTGGTGTTGGGCCATCAACCAAAATTTCGACGGACGATGGGGACAGAGTGGCCACCCGGAACAAGCCGCAGATAAAGTGGAAAATTCCGGCACGGGTGGTGTTGGGACATCCAACAAAATTTCGCCAGACGGTTGGGGCAGAGTGGCCACCCCGACCGACGACTCTCTTGGCGTACCTTTAGCCCGTGTCATTACCCCCAGTGGAAGGGAAGAACAGAGACCGCAATATCTCATACCACGGTATTTTAACCTCTATTTTCCCGGAGAAAAAACAGCACTTCCGACTCGGTCGAGACATAAAGAAGAAAAGATGATGCTACTGTCACTTACGGCGCTTTTATATATACGGTGGAATGTGCAGAAATCATGCGAGTTGGGTCGCGAGGCTGGAAGGCTCCAAGAATTTTAACAATTTGGAGCCTGCCATAATGTTTCGGATGTCCGCCGGTCGTGACAGTATTAGCGTCTTACAAAAAAAAATCACAACTCGGTTAGTTTTTCACCAATTAACACAATTTTTTTTTACATAGTAGATGAAAGTGCAGTTTTTGGAAAGTTAAGTGAAAATTAAAAAAAAATTATTTAATTTTGTAAAAAAATGTGACGAAATATTTGTGTTTCGACAAAAGTACGACGAAAGCATACCAGTGACAAACAAAGCTGCTCAATCTGAAAAAACCCTCCAAATTAGTCGTAATGATATTTGTTCACTGTAATAACTTTCTGGCACTGAATTCGAGCCTCTCTGTGGCGTGTTAGTTTCAATAAAATCGCCAGTTTCATTTTCGTCTGGCAACGCCATGTTGACTTTCACTTCAAAAAAGACGTACCAGCTAGAACCCTAAAAACAGAAATTCTACTGCATGGTTCTGCCAACTAGCGAGTGAAACGTGAACTAACATGACCAACAAAGACTCTGGGCTAAGCCACAGTGGATGTACTGCCCTCCACAGTTTTGTATATTAAATCAAAAGTGTGAGACGTACCAGTACGTCCTTACGCACTCAGTAACAGTTAATGAAAACGTACCAGCACGTCTTTAGGATCCAAAGTGTTAATCTCTAAAGCAAACAGCAAGCAAAGCGGAAGGAGAATGGTAAAAGTCCATCTAATTTGTCGCCACATAGAAACTTTTTTTTGCTTATAACTGCTGAATTACTTATCTGATGGAAAGCAAATCGGTAACATACTTTGTTCAGAGTCAGGGCCGTAGCCAGGATTTAATCTTACCCACAGCACAGCCACGACCCAGGATGCTAAAAAAGTTGGAACTCGTACTTAAGGGGGGAAAAAACAATGGGGAGGAGGAAGGGATTTCTTGAAAAAAAATTCACTTTATTTTCTCATAGAAAAGACTTAAATCGACTAGAATTCACTAATTTTGCAGTTGCCAGTCAATTCCACTTTACTGGCCAGTTTCACAAGATTTACTCCCAGAAACGTCGTCAATCTCGTGTTTTTACTGGATATGTTAAAATGTTGTAAGAGGGTAAGATACTGCTAACACCACAGACACCATTGTTCGGCACAACAATCGTATAACGTGTTGCTACGTATTTCAAAAATGCTGCAACCACTCCGTGTGTTAAAAAAGGAAACAGTAAGGCAGAAGCATCGTAAAGTCGATGGGTTGCAGATCAGATTAGATCAGGTAGCCTTAACAGACTCCTGCCTAAGTCTTCACATACAACAATACGTACTTCAAAACAATCATTACTTGAACAAACACACTCACAACAATTAGTTCGTAAAGCATTAAAGGGCAATTACATCCACTTTGACATGCATGTTTGACTTTTGGATCACTTAACACAAGAATTGCGGTAAGAATATGTTACGTACGTCCGATATAACAATTTAATTACGGCATCACTAAAACACGACACGGAGGTCGCCATTGTTTTCCTGGAACGTGCAGAAAGTAATGCCGACAGACGGATCTCTTCGATTTCGACTCACAGCCGATTGAGATAGTTGTATTGACTGTGAGGAGCTCAAGCGTCTGACGGCCCTAACTGGCCACTACACTGCCGGCCAGCTAAGGCCATCAGACGCTTGAGCTTCTCAGTCAATATAGCTATCTCAATCGGCTGCGAGTCGAAATCGAAAAGTGACATCTGTCGGCATTAATTTCTGAGCTTTCCAGCAAAACAATGGCGATCTCCGTGTCGTGTTTTGGTGAGGCAGTAATATCGGACGTAAGTAACGTATTCTTACCGGAATTCTTGTGTTTGGTTATTGTGTAAGTGATCCAAAAGTCAAACATGCATGTCAAAATGGATGTAATTGCCCTTTAATTACCGCTTTTTAATAGAAACCACCAAGCTGTAAATGATAAATAACTTCGATCTTGGAAATTTGTGATAAATAACTTTAACGTTACAACAATATCCATCATGATAGAATTTTATCCACCGCACGTGCTATGGGTGGCGGTGGTCTGGCTATGGCCCTATTCAGAGTACAATTTTCTTAAAAAAAAGGACCTAATCATATTTTGCGTGACATTAATCCTTCTGGTCCATATTGGTCATTTAATTTTTACTACGTTATTTCTAGTGTATACCTATTATAACTCCTGACTTTAAAGTGCTGCAGTGACAGATCTAATTAACATAAATGATGTAATTACGCTAAGATGAATGGTGAGGATGTATACTTTACAAGAGAAATAAAATCGATTTATCATAATTACGACATGAACTATGGCTATTTATGCCATAACACTATGCTTTCTGCAGCCATTCAGAAGTTACATCTTTAAAACTGCTGCAGTGGCAGTTCTAATTAAGATAAATGAATTTAATTAAGCTTAGGCGAAAGGTGGTAGGTGATGTATACTTTCCAACAAGAGCAATCAAACTGAATTATAAGTAGGAGCTAAACAATGGTTGTTTATATTGCAGAAACATGCTTTCTGCATCTGTTCACCACAAGTTACATCTTTGAACAGCTGCAGGGGTAGGTTCTGATTAAGACAAGTGAGCGTACTTTAGCCTTGTTGGAAAATGTACATCTCCAGTTTCCGTAACTCCATTTATCTTTATTAGAACTGCCACCACAGTAGCTTAAGAATGTAACTTGTGAATAGATGCACAAAACATGGTGCTACAGCATAAACAGCCTTAGGTTAGCTTCTAATTATGATAAATCATTTTTATTGTTATTGTTGGAAAATGTATTTCTTCACCTTTCATCTAAGCCTAATGACATCCATTTATCTTAATTGGATCTGTCACTGCAGCGGTTTAAAGTAAGGAATTATATCAAACATACGCTAGAAATTATGTGGTAAAAATTAAACGACAAGTATGGGCCAAAGGGGTTAATTCACGCAAAATATGAATATGAACTTTTTTAAAGGAAATTTTATTCTGAAGATAGAACGTAACTGGTTTGTTTTCCGTCAGATGTTTTTTTTAATTGGACGTCATTTGTAAAGTCACCATGGCTTTCAGCACTAAAAAATAGCATGAACTGAAATATTTCTTAAAGGGCAATTACGACCTTTTTGACATGCATGTTTTACTTTTGGATCACTTACGCATGGCCGACACAACAATTTAATTACTGCATCACCAAAACACGAGACGGAGACCGCCATTGTTTTGCTGGAACGCGCAGAGATTAATGCCGACAGATGGTGTTTATTGATTTCGACTCGCAGCCGATTGAGATAGCTGTGTTGGCTGTGAGTATAGCTCTAGCGTCTGACGACCTTAGCTGGCCGACTACTGTCGATTTGAGCAAAAGCCATCAGACGCTTGAGCTACTCACAGCCAACACAGCTATCTCAATCAGCTACGAGTCGAAATTGATAAGCACCGTCTGTCGGCATTAATTTCTGCGCGTTCCAGCAAAACAATGGCGGTCTCCGTCTCGTGCTTTGGTGATGCAGTAATGAAATTGTTGTATCGGACATACATAACGTATTCCGACCGCAATTCTTGTGCTTAGTTATTGCGTAAGTGATCCAAAAGTAAAACATGCATGTCAAAATGGATGTAATTGCGCTTTAACAATTTAGCCCACATGTGCTGCAAAACAGAAATCGGTAGCCATTTTGTATCCTAAGGGAAATGTTTTGGGGTCCCAACCACCAAAGAGTGATCCGTTGGGCCTAATGCACACTAGGCACGTGGCTTGCTGTATTCTGATATTTGACTTATACCACATGGACTACTAGTGTTACTCGCTTCTACCACATGGAGTACTAGTGTACCTGGCTTTTATGCCTTATATCAGATATAGATGCAGAATCATATTTTTCTCGTTGTTGGCCAGTACACCAACCCTTTTTAGCGGACAATTGTGTAACCTTATCACTAAATTATAGCTAATGTCGCCACAATTAGGCTAAATTTGGTATCCGATGTCGAAAAAACATTGGACACAAGGGAAAAAAAATCATTCAATCATTTGCTAAGCGTCCTTCCATCTGTCATAGCAAAACTTTCTTATAAATAATTCTGTATGGTATGTTCACGTGGCCTTGTAGGTGCACATGTTCCAAAATCTATATGATAATAAAGAAATTTCTATCATGGTAGTATTTTGCTTCATCACTTCTGAACAGTAAAAGTGAGAAGCTTGAGATTGGGATCATTGGAAAGCTGATAGAAAAACTTTTAAAGCGGTGTAATGAAACAATACAATCCGTCAATAAGAGGTAAACTATGTTCAGTTCAGTTTAAACTTGTTTTATCATAAATCCACCAGCCGAATTGGCATCTAGCAAAAATATTTTAAATTGCTAATTGGCGAGTGGCCAGTGGATTTCTGAACGTATCAGGTCAGTCCTACCAGTGGAATTTTGGTGTCAACTGTCATGCTCAAGTGTTGATTAAAACAACCACAAAGAGCCATCGGAACATGTTTGTACCCTTCCTTAATTCGTATTAAAGTACGGCATGTGGCTTCACAATTTCTTAACTCGTGATGTCTAAACAAAGTATAGACAAAGAAGAATTACATTTCAATTTCTAACACGACACACAAACATGCACACACCTAAAAGCAGAATGATTGACATTTCCTGATTTTCGGTGCAGCAAAAAACTTTTTACTCCGTCCACCACCTTTATTTTCGTAATTCCGGGGTAATACGGATGATTTGGCATGTATCTAAAGGATATAGGATACATGGAGGTACGCTTTAGGGAAAGAATAAATGAGACTGCTCTTCGACACCTTTTTCAGTGACGAATTAATTAATTAATAATTTGACAGCTGCTCATCAGCTTAGTGTACACGGCGCTTTTCTAGTTAGCCTATTCAAAATCAAGCTATGTTAGGTTATTGGTTATAAAATCTCAACCGCTTCTCAAGGATGCAGAATAACATCCACAATACCTAAATTAAGGGTTGGCTACTACGTCTTAAATAATCTTTTAAAGAAACAGAAAGTACATCATGAAATTATAAATTTACCTTAACCACTTTCGGCTGTTTTAACAACTAGGCTATTTTAAGGAGTACTAGTGAGGAGTATTTTAAGGAGGCTAGTTTTAAATTCTCTATTCTAACTCACCGGTTGTTGCACCTGCACATCAACATCGTCACTGTACTGGCTGCTGCTTGGTGCATCACTGATTTCGTACGATGCTTGGGTATGTGGAGGCCAGACCACTTGCGATGCAGAGTGAGACGAAGGGGGAGGAGGCGGCGTGGGCTGGGGAGAATGCTCGGGCTGGTTATTTTCCATCAAGGGGTAAAGTTCTCAAGCCAAAAGAGAAGTCATAGCCGTATTCGGTTTGTGCATCAAGCTCGGGATTGGAATGGTGAGCATGGCCCACACTGAAACAGAAATTTTAAAAATAGCAGGAATTAGGGCAACATACCTTTCTTCGGGCAATCTTCACTAATTTCTACCATAACCGAGAACTTTGACAAGACTTTGGTAATTTATGGGTATCGGGTTGAAGAACCGGACGTACCACACAAATATTCAGTAATTACTTGTCATAAGCTATGTCCCTAGTTCAATATTATAAAACAAGCGTATGTTCCCAACCTTCTGAAAAAAAAAATTTGAAATGATCGAACGGTCCTACTGCTCACTAGGGGTGGCACGACTATAAATAAGTAAATAATATTGCGATAAAAACTATTGTCAATTACCTTACTTTTTCTGACGTATCGAATTATCAACTTATTGTGATTATTTTGTTAATTTGATTAAAAAATTTGTATTTAAATTGGAATCCTGCAGGTCGGCAGCAGCCACATTTTACGCATTATGGATAATGCGTCAGGGTTTCCAGAGGTCCTTATACATAAAAATATCGACCTTTCCTTCGTAAAAATATCGACCGAATATCTACTGAATAGGACCTCGTCAGACATACACGAACTGAAAAAATTAAAAACCGCAAATGCAAGCA
>JAHWFP010010425.1:30943-47421 GCA_023313725.1 Lithobius niger | reverse complement strand
TGTAGAGACCATGACAAATCGCCAATATTAAAAACAAATACGGCCAATAAATAATGTGGCCAATTGGAATATATTTATTTCAATACTTAATTTTATAGACTTTTATCGACTTGGAAAAAAAAAATAATGACCAATTCGATAATTATCGACCAACTGGTAAGCCTGATAATGCGTTCTTAAACTCAACTCCAATTACATATGGTAGGCCAACGCCTATTGCTGCAGGCTTCAGCCACGGTTTTATTTATTTTTTTGTTTTGTTTTTAAATTAAGAAAATTGCAATGGTTAGTCCAGCCTCAGAGTTTGTTTTATCGGAATATTGTCAGTTGTCGAGACTGTTTTAAAAACATTTTCGGGATAAAAATGTTTGTATTGTGACACCCTTACAGTGCACTAGATTTATTTGGTGTGATGAGTGATGAAAATCCTGTTATTTACTAAAGGCAATTCACCGGTCTATAACATAAGCAGGATTTTAAAGCAAGCAATCGTAAAGTGTGCGGAGTTTTTATTGAACTCCACATGTTTTAAAATTCAATCCAGAGTAATTAACCCTTGTCACTCCCAAGGAACCTCCATAAACTTTGCTTTTCAAAGCAGGTATTAGTTAATGTTTTCTTGTGTAGGCATACCGTACTGGCCTGAATGTAAGATGGTATTTTTTTTTGAATTTGTTCCATTAAAACTGTGTCTTACATTCACATCCAAATCCATAACTCGGCCAACTATTGACCGATTTTGAAGTTTGAATACACAATTTGAATCGGTTTTTTTTTAGAGCTATCCATTGATGCTAATGAGAAATCAGCAGCTCAAATAGTTTGTGAATTATGCAGCAAAAACTAAAACTATAACCAAAAATGGACCTTAAAAGATGTTATGGAGTCCACAATTAAAAAAAAATACCCTATAAGACGAAAAGTGCGATTCCGAATCAGCGTGGCTGAATCATGCTAGGGTACCAATAATAAGACACACTGGCAGAATCTTGCTGAAAATCGACCACCTCATAATCGTGTCAGTTTATTTTTCTTGAAGTTAAAACCAAAACGGCAATTCTTCTTACATTTCAGCCGTCTTAGAATCGGGCCAGTACGGTACCCGTGCTGATCATGTAACACGATCAAAGCCAAGTGATAGGCTAACACTCTCACACGGTGTGCACTAAGCAACAAAATTGCGTGATTGCACAATTTTGTGACGCAATATCTACAGTAGCTACTAAATTGGCTAATTCTGAATGAAACAGTGTAAGCCATTCATTTGTGGCTAGCCTAGCATGGTTCTCAAGATATGTTAATTTTTGTGTGGCAATCATCATTCTGGCAAGTACAGCTAAAAATGAAGTAAACAAGTGCTAACTTTCCCTCGCCATTTGGCAAGTGGCTATCAATATTTGCAATCTGCTGCTATTTTAATTTTATACATACGATCCATTATCTACACAAACAGTTAAGGTTTGAAAGTTGCATTAATAATCTTAGGTTATGTCTACCTCTCATCAGGAAGAAGGTAAACATCAGTTTTTTTGTGACATTTTGACTGCTGTTGGTTTTGCTGCCTGGAAAATAAAATTTAGTTTAGATTAATGACAACAATTTTAATTATATCAACATTAAAAAAAAATTGCGTCATTAAAGGTGATTAATCAAACAACAAAAAACCTAATAGTCAGTCAAGCCTATATACAAATTGGAACACACATACAAAACAGGCCATAGCCGAGTAACAGAACGCAGCCTTGACAAACTAGGCTATTATGACAATGTAATTGTGTGGGTAGGTTAGCACAAGAGACATAACAACGATTCAGGGTTTGTTACTTGACCATTGATGACAAAGAAGCATTGGTGCTGATAGTACTTAAAGCCAGACCCAAGGAAATAAGTTTAGCTGCTGCAACGGCGAAACAAACAAAACTGGTCGGAAGCGGGAGCAGAGCTAGGCCTACTTTTATTTCACCTACTTTTTTCAGGGGGGGGGGGGGGGATCATGAGACAAATTTGGCAGGCACAAGTAGATTTAATCAACAAAGTGTGTGTATCTAAAAACATCATGGCAGAACATACTGAGAAAAACTACTCGTAAAATTCGTTAAACTCGACAAAGTCAAACTTCGCTCACTTTCACACACTGTAGCCTATGCCTAGTTTGTGAAAGTGAGCAAACTTTTAAGCCAGGCTTTTTTCCTGACCTTTAAACAGTAAACCTCTAAGACTTTTATCGAGTCATGACTAATGAAAATACTAGAACTTCAATAATGACTCACAACTAACTTACGTTGCTCCAAATTTTCGATAGTCATTAAACACCTGTTGTTATGTGTTCAAACGCCGACTATCTTCATCTGGCTTCCTGCGTTCTGGACACTCTACTGCATAGGATCCGATGCAGTAGTGTCCAGAACGCAGGAAACCAGATGAAGATAGTCGGCATTTGAACACATTAACAACAGGTGTTTAATGACTATCAAAAATTTGCAGCAACGTAAGTTAGTTGTCATTATTGAAGTTCGAGTATTTTCATAAATCATGAGTTGTACACTTCAATGTAAATGATCCTTTAACTTTTGTCGAGTTTTCTGTATTTTAAAAGTGTGTGTATGGAGAGAGGGAGCAGCTCATACACACACTCTTGAATAGCGAAAAAACTATCCGAAATAAAAAGGTTGAATTTTAAATGTTGTAAAACAATGTGGCTGTTGTTACATAGGCATAATCATAATTAAGAAAAAATATGGTTGTCTGTGTGTGTGTGCGCGAGTAGGGGAGGGAGGTGAAATGAAATGACAGCACTGGTTGTATTTTTTTCACTGCAAAGTCTTTTTTTCTTCCTAGAGTGAAACAGAGTGCACACGTTATTTAGAGATAAATCCAACAAAAAATGACTGTATTACTTAGTTTTTGCGCAGTAGTACTGCTTTTGCTACCAGCACTAAAACCAGACTGAAGCGCTGATATTAACCTGACTATTGCCAAAAGTGCACCTATTCGTGTTGTGTCAGATTTCCTGGTCTTCCACTTTACTTTGTGAATAGCCATTGCCTAGTAAAGAACTTAACTTGAACCAAGACAGGAAAAAACCGTCACCATTCAATTTTAGTAAAAAATGCGTCGTGCAAATTTAAGCGGACTACGTTACAAAAACTGAGTTTGCAAAAACTGGTAAGCGGCGTTTACAGGGGTATGGACATGACATAACAGAAGGAAAGGCATACTATGCCACACAGTAGAACACACAAAAATGTTCTCCTTAAATTTTGTGAACGCCGATAATTCGCTGAAAAATTAAGAACATTTTTGTGTGTTCTACTGTGTGGTTATAGTGTGCCTTTCCTTCTGTTTAAAACTATGTTGCAGTTCCACTAACAATGAAGTGGCCAAATTTATTTCTAATTGCAAAAAAGAGCTAACAACCAGTGCGGATGGCTAAAGCCGGAGGCGGAGAGAGCTTGTGTAGCTGAGAATCGGAAAGGAGTAATTTCATCAGAAGTTTGGCATTGGTAACGTCTAGGTTAAAAATGTTTAACTTGAGTGAAGAGATCTCCCAGCGGGCTTTGCCAGAGCCGTAGCCAGCACTCCTGCAGCCCCCGCACGTGCGGGGTTTTTATTCTGGCAGAGGAGCACAAAGCGCGACAACGCCTTTATGGTAAACTACGATATTGAGTTTTGTTTACAAACTCGAACTTAGTTCCAGAGAACTACATATCGTAAAAAGGTAGTAAAGTTTTTCAATGAAATATGCTTTCCAATTCCTTTAAAAAGTCATAAAATTCCAAACGAAGAAAAACCTTAAGTTCAGAAGTTGATGAAAAATACGGTTCAAAATTGAAAGCTGCCATTAAGGGGAGAGCATGGTTACGCGGCCTGAGAATAGAATCGTTTTGTTGGTAAGTGAAATAAAAATAGCCTGTTAAACGGGCATCTGCTCTCGTGGTCTGTGGGTTTGTCATTTTTTTTTTTACTTTCCTTGTCTTTGCTTCTAAACAATTAGGCTATAATAAATTTAATTCAAAAAACGACACTGAATAAAGCTTACAGTTTGGAATGAGTTAATCGTATATGTTTAACTTCAACAAAATTTTACGCCAGACACGAAAATGACATTTAAAAAAAAGTCTGCTTCAGGAGCCGAGCCTTAAATTGTTGAATATACAGAATCGGTACCAACTGCCCAGGAGAAGATTGCTTACAGATGAAATGGAGGATTTGCCTGAGCAAATTGTGTATAAACAGTGGGTCAATACGAACAGGTCTGACCTGATTTCAGTGGCACAGACATGTGGCGAGCTTAAAGACCCTACCTAAAACCTGAAACATGATCTGAGCCAGAAATTTCCCTGGGCTTCAATCTTACACGGACCACTTTTTCGATTGGTCGATCCATTCTGGAGTTACGAGACCCTAAACGATCATTTTGATTGTTTTACATTGTTTTAACCATTGTATTTAGGGAACAATGCCACTCAGCAAACTTCAGATTCATTTCTCGTGCACGTGTTATGTCTTTGCTAAAAAGTTGATTGTTGAACGGTAAAATGAAAGAATCAAGTGTTTCAGCTGAACTCATGTATTTTTAAACCAAATTAAGCTAAAAAGGATAGAATTGCGTATTTATTTCGTAGATGCAGGCTTTTAAAGCGGACTTAAATTGTTTCAACGTAGCCAGCAACAATTGACTGCATGCATGAACTATCGATGCAGAAATCCACCGGTCACTGGCCAGTTGGCGATTAAATTGGGCAGGTTGGCGATTAAAACATTTGGCCGATGGATTGATGGGTGATAAATAAGGCTGAAACAAACTGGACATTTTCGCTTCTTGTTTGTTGGAGTTGTTCGTCAGTGGTCTGATGCTCTTTGTATTAGAAGTTAAAAGTGTTTACGGAAGGTACAGAAAATGGGTCAAGGTGTCGGGGCTCAAAATCTGGCCGTCTAAACTTGATGAAACTCGGTGTGAGGATAGCCCTCGTCCGTACGCACATTTTAAGCCCAACCACAAGTCCGTGAGACCTCTGTGAGCCGAGCTATTCGAAAAAAAACCTGCGACCTCCTCAAAAAGCCGCGAGCGGCCCCCCCGAAGTGTAGTAAGAATTTCTTTACTTTAAACAAGAGTTCGAAGCCTATGTACCCATAAGGCCAGTGAACATGACAATTTATAAGAAACTTGTGCTTTGACAAATTCATGGATTTTGCCCGCACGTAGATTGAATGAGTTTTTTTTTCTTCGAGTGTCTAAAAAAACTTTTTTTCAATTTGGCGACAAAACTTTCTCAGTTAGGGACTAAAAATGTTTGCTCTAACGGCCAATGGCGAGTCGTGAAAAATGTGAATCTACACCTATAGCATAAACCTTTGTTGCGCGACACCATAGCCGTTAAAAAAAGTACACGGATTACAAACAAAAACGTCAAGCGTGCCGTAAAAAAGGAGTTAGGCTATATGATTGAATTTTCACTTGTTAAAATGTTCACGGATAAAAATTGATTATTTTCAATTGAATTAAATAATCAAATATACAATTGAGAAAATTGCATCTGTTTAAGTGCTGTTGTGCTTTACGAATCATATATTTAAAGCATAAAGCACAACAGCACTTAAACAGATGCAATTTACTCAATTGTACATTTTATTATTTTAATTAAAACTGATGAATTTTTATCCGTGTACATTTTAACAAGTGAAAATTCAATCATATAACCCCTTTTTTACGGCACACTTGACGTTTTTGTTTGTAATAGAAATTAATATTCTGCTTTCACCCGTTGTCGATTCTGCTACCAGACTTTATATAGTTCCTAAAATCAGCACGATTCCTTTTCAAGTTGAGTACAGTACCTTCAGCAAAGAAAAATTTAGCAAACTTATGTTGCTCTTGCAAGTTCGACATTACAGGTACATCAGCATTAAGGCCATGGTAACTCCCACAGTGTAGTACCAAACCGATGCCAATCAGAACCTAATCTGTAATAACGATTACGGATAGCCAATCAAAATTAAGAAATTTTTGGAAGCTTGTAGCCTATCACCTGAAGCAATCTAATGTTAGCCTACATATGAACCTGCTGTCTTCAACCTAAAACCCATGACACACCCATTTATTCACTCGCGCTCGCACTGCTGATGCGGCAACGTAAGGCTCCCATCAACACCCCCACTGTCCAGTTCGTCGCCCCATAGGCCAACTAGCGCATGAGCTCGCGCAACGATCTGACCATGTTTGAAAAATCTGCTGCGAGTAGGAGTGGTAGT
Organism: Lithobius niger; assembly: GCA_023313725.1. Classification (NCBI taxonomy): domain Eukaryota; kingdom Metazoa; phylum Arthropoda; class Chilopoda; order Lithobiomorpha; family Lithobiidae; genus Lithobius; species Lithobius niger. The sequence goes on along the minus strand of JAHWFP010010425.1, from coordinate 41,169 downwards.
TATGCTCCAACGACCCTTAGCAAAAAGGGATTTTATGATGCAGAATTCTAGCCCCCTAACCCGCTAATCTGTCAACTCACTTGGACGACCTCAGAAGGATTGTAATTGTGGCCTCGAACACTTGCTGCGCGAGCTACTTACCACCTGGGTGTGTCCCAGCCGTGGCTTATGTTGACGTCAACCGTACACCAGGCTCTCAACACGTGACCACTCGTGAAAGCGAAGTGAAACTTCCTCACATCCACAGGACAGTGTCATAGAAACGAAGTTCCAGGTTCGCCTGTGTATATATATCTATCGCATGGGTAAAGAGCTTCCGAATAAATATGGATGCAAACCTATTTACGTTGCCGTTGGACTTAAATGTCAAGACCGCCTGAGCGGGGAATTGACCCACGAGCCACACTTTTCAAACCAAAGGGGTTAAGTCCTACCGCTGAGCCTTTTAACCCTTCTCAAACTGAATTAGGCTTCCCATCCTGTTTATTTATTAGTTTCGCGCTTTATAGTGTGTTCCATTAGTTCTCACTTGGTGTGTAGCGCATTAACAGGCGTCCCTCCAGTGGTGATTGGAAATGGAAAGTGTACGTTTCTATATGTGTGCGCATTTAATGCTGCCCATGGACGTTTCCTTTAGCCGTAGCCTATCAGTATGTCACAGCGGTAGGATTTAGCCTTTGGTTTCAAAGGTCGTGGGTGCAATGCTCCACTCAGGCAGTTCATAGTCCAAAAGGCAACTTAAATAGGTTTGAATGCATATTTATTTAAGGGGGGGGGGAAGAGCTGTGGCTGAAATTCCCGACGGACTTTAGGCTGTACACCCTCCCCCCTTCCATTTTCAACCCTGACCCTGAAACTTTAGTGCAAGTAATTTAGCAAAACCGGACCAACACAAAGATGGCTCTATTTACTAGTTAGACCATCAATAAATCTACATAATAGGCTAGACCTACACTAAACTAAAAATCGAACAATATATGTTCTGTACGAGCAACTGTCGTTATTGGCTCGCTACAGAGGTCCAAATTCAGACAGATCTGATGGAAGCCACATAAAAGAATGATAACGACGTGGACATTTTTTGGGAGTCATGGTTAGTGGCGTCGTGCTGTTTAGGATTCATAGAGAGCAGGATTTAATTTTTTTTAATTATCTTTTTTGACAACGATTTGAGCGGCAATTTCCAGAATTTTCACATAGCCTATGATAGGTTTAACTAAATAAGGTCCAAGTGTTTTGTTAGGCTAAATGTTTTTTTTTTTCCATGACTGAATTTCTTCAAGACAGAGGCAGAGGCAACATTAGCGCAGGGGGTTGCAGCCTGAAGCATTTCAAATAGCCTATTAGGCCAAGCCCTACAAAAAAGTTCCCAATTAAGTTACGCCGTATATATGGCGGAATTGTGATCGAAGGTGGGAATCTTCTTAATCCAGTCAGGCTTATGACGTATAGTAGTCAAAGTGGCAACTGGTGCCAAACTTTTTGTTGCCAATTGACTTGGTTTTTAATCGCCAGTTGGCTAGTGGCTGGTACCAATTTTCCCCTATACTGCTAGGCTATCTACCGATTGTCATTTTAATCGGACTAAAACTATGCGTGCTACCCACAAATTTTTTGGAGCATAAACTCCCAATTTACAGTGACCTCCTCAAATTTCACGAGCACTGCAATAAACCCAAGTCGCATTTAGGCTATTCATTTTTTTTTTAAACTCTTTAGGACAGTCAATAACACCTGCAGTGTATGTAGATGGCAGGCTCAAATTATCCAAGAGCCAAGGAGCGAATTGCTCCCGTAAACTCCTGAACAGCACCCAACTTATTTATACCCTACGGTACTGAAAATTTGTTACCACCAAAACACAAAAGCAAGTTTTGTCAAATAGGCTCGCCTTCCTTTAGCCTCAAGCAAGTTGTCTTAGAACGTGTTTTCTTTCCAAATTACTAACTCAGTGAGATTTAATGAAGTATAACTAACAATCAATGTACAGCAGCGAATGGTAAAGGCAAGCAGCTGCAAGTATCTCTATTTTGGGATTGCCTTCGGGTTAAAAGCAGGTTGAATATTGAATGCACTGACATCACCACTACTACCTGCTAACTTCACATGCTTTTGCTTTGTTCTTTGTGCAAGCCGAGCAGCAGTGCCGTCCAAAAATTTCTGCTCAGAAGTATTTGATTGCAACAACAACTTAAAATAAAGATTTAAACAGCTGATGAGAACATCTGAACATTTTTAAATTTGAACAGTTAAATTGTGATACAAAAAAAATGCCCCCCAACGAAACACAAAGTGTACAGGTAACAGGAGTAAATATCTATTATAGTTTGAAATTTTATTTTTAAAGATTTACTGGATTTACTATTACTCTTTTATTTTAGTATTATCAAGCCGCAAGAATTGCAAAATTAAAACTTTGCAAGCTTACGGTACCTACCTACTTACGGAAAGAAAAGTTTACGTAAAGAACGAAAAATCATAATTCGAAGTCTAGTGAATGGTCAAAGTTGCAGAACTTAATAACGCTAGCTTAATTGTGACTGTGTGCAACAGCTTATCTCTTATCACGTGGTTACCTGATGTTGACTGGCTAGGCTAGTTAACAACTTCTGATGCTGTCAGCTTTTGCCCGACTGTTTCACCAACGGAAAGGTCACGTCAAAATTGGTTTAAATGTTGTAGGCCTACAGATTCGAACCTTAAAGACGGACGAAATCATGAAGAATTTATGTAGAATTTTTCTGTAGCAACTTTACCCTATCTATCTGCGACGTCAAGGGTAATATGGATTCTCAAATCCATATTACCCTAGGTAACGTCTCAGAAGCAGAATATTTTCAGCCGGTCTGCAGCAAGCTTTTTGCAAACTAAAAACGGTCTGCGGGAAAAGGGAGGTGTCAGCGGGTGGCAGGAAGGGTGTGAAAATGGAATTTTGCATTGTGTAAAATTTTGAGTTAGGCCAATTTGGGTTCATGAAACAAGCTTCTTGCGACAACTTTTTGTCGAGACCATTGTAGGTTGTTTTAGCTAAACAACTTGAGAATGACTAAACCCATCGTCATGATAATAGCACCATTCAAAAGCTCTCGAAAAAACGGTTAAAATGGTGTATTTGAACGTAAAAATCGGTCAATTTTTGGCAAAATTATTGCAAAAAGAAGACTAAGACAGAAAAAAGTGCAGGATAAATCGTACTGCAACACTGCCAGCCGTACTGCGACGTAGCGTCGCGCGTCGCTCCGATTCTGCTACAGGGGGTAACGTAGTTTTGCCAATGCTCCCGGGTAGATGGCAAGGAAAGCACTGTAACTTACGAATAAAAAAAAATATCACATTAGCGTACAATTGGTCTTAAACACTGCACACCAGGGAAATTGTATATGGCTACTATAGTACAGTTACAGGGTGTCCCAAAAGTCCGAGAACACCCTCACAACTTTATAAGGGGCTGAAAGAAAATAGTGAAACTTTGGCAATGTAAGTTTGGTTAAAGGATCTACAGTTTCGTACAACCGGCATTATGCCAGCCTCCGTTAGGGTGGCCCCAGGGGCCCCAACTCATAAATTTTCAATGGAATGGGGGGGGGGGGGAAAGGAATACCCTTTTTTGAAGGTCTTTCAGAGGCGGGGTAAATTGCCACAACAACAGCTTCGATACGATGAGCCCATCCAAAATGGCAGCAGGTCAAACATTAGGAATTTTCTCTACAGCCCTATGTTTTACTCAAGCTAAAGTCGTCGTAAAGGGACTTAGGTGGCAGCAAAATGCTTCGTTCAATCTAGCCTAGTTGGATCACCCTACAACGTTTTGCAGTTTGAAGCCCAGAGTGTAGCCCCCTTCCCGTGGAGCAGACATAATGCTGGTTGTACGATAAGGTAGATCCTTTAACCAAACTTACATTGCCAGAGTTTCACTATTTTCTTTCAACCCCTTAAAAAGTTATGAGGGTATTCTGGGACTTTTGGGACAGCCTGTATTTACATCTTAATGTTAGATTCAGCAAAGTTATGTCGTACATTGGATAAAAAGACTAAGTTTCTTAATTGTGACACAGTTCTGAATAGACCTAGCTCTTTGATCATGTTACTGATGGCCAGGTTGATATGGCCATGGGATCCACGAAATAGACCTACTTGGAGAATTCACATAGGCCTATGTTTGATCGGAATTTTTTGTAGACTAGTCTACAGCTTAAAAAAAAAAGTTTAACGTGCTAAGCAAAAACCCACATGAGTGCTCCTAAGAACCACTTAATTAACTTTTAGCTACTGAAGCTCACGGGTACTGAAAGTTTTCACATTATGCAAAACCTTGCATTTTTTTTAACCCAGCGCATCTTTTTTCAGAGCAGAGCAACTTCACATGCATTTGAAACCTTACACTAAAATGCATTCAGCATGAAAGTATTTCAGACCATGTAAAGAAAGGTCCTCCAGTAATTACATGAAACATGATTAGGCTACCGCACTGTGTTACACCACAATGCGGTTTTACTTTCCGATGATCAAACACACATTCATGGTCACGGGTTAAACATCCTAACCCAGTGTTATAATGTTCCACAGCTTTCTGCGACACAGTTTTGTAACCTAAACATTTTTCTGCAGGGTTAATTTTTCCGTTGTTAGAATTTTTCAAGGAAACAAGCCCTTCGAAGCTACGATTTTTATTTATTTTTTATTTTATTTTAAAGCATGGCAAAGCTTTAAATTCATTAAAACGCCTTTCTATAACTTTTCCCCCCATTACTTTATCCACAGTAACATTTTTTAAATGCTTGTAAAAATAAACAACCGTACATGGCAACTAAAACTGATTTTTAAAATGTCCTTGTCATCCTGTATCCTGCAGGAGGGCCACTCAGTTTCACAAAAAAAATCACCTGACGTGCCCAGCCCACACTTTCAAAGTACCATCAGATTCCCGTACTCCCCCCCTCCCCCCTGACTCCATGCCCAGTCATTGCGAAAAACGGGTTGTGTCGCCTCCTAACTAATTCCTTCTTCCATGATATTAGTCCTAAAATTACCAGCGAGCTGCAGTTTTTTCTTAAAATGTAAGTTAAATATTTTTTTTTTATAACTTCAGAATGGGCGGAGCTAGTGACCTGTGGTTTGCACCATTGACAAGCTGGCGAAAAAGGGTTAAAATTGTGTATTTGAACGTCAAAATCGGTCAATATTTAGCGAAATTATCGTTGTTTCCGCATATATCGAAAAAAGTGCGGCTTACGATAAAAAAAATTGACAGCAATTATTAGCGCTTTCTCACACGGGGCATCCTAACGCTAAAAACTGTAAATTACTTTCCACCTTTGCATTTTTAACGTATTTCAATAAGCTTTGGTGAATTATTGTCGTAAGTGCAAATTTTTGTAATTCTCGCGAAAGTGCAACTATTGAACAGGCGAGAAAAGACATACCGTTGCGCCTTATGAAAGTTTGCCGTGAAGCTTATTGATGTACGTTACAGAAAGGCAAAGTAGGGAAGCAGTCTCAAATTTTAAGTTTACAATGCCCATGCCCCAACCAGGGGTGCACTGGCCATAAAGAAAACAGGGGTTTTCTGTGCTAAGGCCTGCACTTGTTGAAATTTTTCATGACAGATTTCTACGAAATGCCATAAGAGAGAGGCCTACGTTTACCACTTCCTGGGCCTAAACACCCAGTACGCACCTGGCATCAACAAGAAGAACAGTAATTCTAAGATATTTTTTTTTTACTTCTAGCCTACCATCTCACCATGTCAATCGCCACTAGCCATTTAGCAAATGAAAGTGTAACAAGAGTTTGTAACTTGAATTTTAGTCTTATTTGCCAAAAAGGCAACTAGCAATAGGGAATAACTCCAAACATGATATTTCAGAACTGTGTAAGCTGGAGATGAACGTCTATTAGCATTATGCTCAAATTTATAACGGCTGACAACAACTTTTTTTTCTGAAACAATACCGTGGTTAAAGTGGCACTATCACTGATTGAAATACGAACGAAAATACAGTGGCGCCATCTAGCGACATTGATATTGTTAACTTTTATAGCTTGCTCGCAGGTGCACGAGGATGAACCAAATTTTCACTCAATAATTAAAGATGTCGTGGTTCGTTTGTTTCGTTAAAAGAAACGCCGTTATGCATTCCTTCGCTTGGTGCAAGCATACGCTAGATGGTACTAGGCCTACTCAGCGCTAGATGTCGTCAGAATTCGTCTGCTTTCAATCGGTAATAGTGCCACTTTAAAAGAAAATTCATGAATGTAGAAATTTGAAAAACAATGCATCATGGAAGATGTAAGAGACAAGGGCGGATCCAAAACTAAGTCTTGGAGTGGCCCGCAGGACGATTTTTCTACATTTTTGTGCATGTTTTTGTTAATTAACGGCGTTTTATCAAAATATTCTGCAAAGTTTTCCGTGTTTATTTGCCTTGGAGAAGGACACAGCCCCGCTCAGGCCCACCCTTTGTAAGAGGCCAACTGCTATATGAAGAGTAGAGTATAAGAAATGGTTTCAAATACTGGCCATGTGGCACTGCCTTGACATTCGAGAGGGTTGCTTCAGAGACGGTTGCTTCTAGCATTCGAGACCCACTGCTCTTTCAAGACATGGTGCTCAAGCAATAAAATGTTATCTGTAATTTTTACTTTGATCATTTTGTTATGGGTACAGGCTGTGGAAAACAGGTAACCACACCGAAATATTTGGGACCAACAAACGCCAGAATCCTTACTACTCATCGCCAACAAACACAGAATCCTTATAGCTGTTACATCAGGCTTTAAACTTTTATGCTCGTGCAGCAATACACGTAAATCCGCAGGTAAGATTTGGAATCAAAAACGGCGTTTTCCTTTCATTAGACCATGATTATAACGAAATTTATTCCTACGAAATTTATTCCTACAACCAAACCGCAGCGATTAACGCAAAATCTGAACAAAAACCCATTCGGAGCGGTACGATCAAAGGGCGCACAGCAGGCTACCGACTGAAAATATGATACAAAGATGTCACATCTGCAACATATGATCGCAACAACAATATTAAACACCGACGATAAAAAATATATATATTACATAAAAAATACATCAATAGGTTACGAATCCAGCATAAAAACAAGACACAGCCGAATCCATGCAGCGACAACAACGGGAGGGGGGAAAATCCAAAAATTAATTTAATCGAGGTCGCATAGTGTTTGCTACTACCATCATGCTCATTCCCAACATCGCCAAATCACGGAGGGTTGGAAACAACAAGCGACAGATAGGCTAATAAAAATTGTAAAACCATTTTGAAGGGCACTAGTTTACAGCAGACACCGACCAAATTCTTACTTCCTCGCCAACCTCCCTCATCTCAACATTTGTTTACAACTTTCCCGTCCGCGGAAAGTAGGTTAAACTGGACAGGTCTAAAGATCTACATCCCCTCGCCCTTCTTTGTGGTAGTCCATTTAATAAGAGCACGAATAGCGTCCATTTTCGCAAACGCAGCCTACGAACGCTGCATCGTATGCCAGAAAAGCTAAACGAATGCTACCGTGAACGCCGCCGTTTCTGAGGGGTTTATACGGGGCAGCGAAAAATTGGGCCGAAGGGTAATGTTTTGGGTGGGCAAGCCCAATATTGTTAACATACACCTGGACGCTACCATTCGGTGGACCAAACCAAAACCTACCTAATGGTGTCCGGGTAGAGAGGCAGCCATCGCAGAGTTAAAAGAAAATGTGCCCACTCCGGCTTGAGAAAATCCGCGCAACAACATGTCAATTTTTTCCAAGTTATTTTTATTTAATTTTAATTTTGATTAATTTACGTTCCTAAAAACACATTTGTTGAAAATTTTCATTCGTCTCGTTTCATACTCATGTTCTATAGGAGCATTTTAGTATCGTAAATTTAATATGGCCCATCATGCTAACTCCCAAATTTTTATATTTAATGATTTTTAAAACACTATAAAAGACTAACAAGATTGTTCGGAAAGAATTTGATTTACAGTCGTTGAATTTCGCTCTCATGAAAACTAAAAGGTTTCGTACGACGAGTTTTTCTACAATCAATCATTAGCCTATCCTAAAGTGCTTTTAAAGGTCCACAAAACGAAAGCGAAAGTTTACGTAATTTAAACATCAAAGGGATCGCTATTCTTACGCAAACAAAAGATTTATTTATAAATTTTGTCATTGGAGGTAATGAAAATTCATTTTTCTGTCGGTTGACTTATTATTTCCTGAAACGCTGAAAAGGTTCAATTTGTTTTAAAAAAAAAAAAGTGTTTTGCAACAAATTAAAAAATAAAATAAAACATAATTTCAATGCTGCTTCTTTTTTCATTCCACATTTCGCTCTAATATTTGGTTTTCTACGCGAACGAGCGACTAGGAACGAATATGAGGGGGGGAGGGCAAAACAAATGAATAAAAACAACAGCCCTTGAACCTTCACGTTCCAGGAACCAGGGATTTTTGCCAAGCTGAAACGCGAGCAAAAGGAGGTCGAATAAATTATGCAAATTAACATCCTGGCTTCAATCACATCTCGCAATATTATAGCGATTCAAACTAATCCATATTTTTCATTTCGTATTATTTGTTTCCCAAAAATCCGATTTCAGAACGACAGCTTGGGTAAGGAGCTCTTACACTGTTCGTCTCCCCCCCTTTCGAAATGGATCCATGGTCGAAACAGGACCCGCCTCGGGGTAAAAAAAAAACCATGGACTATACCAAGAGCAGCACAAAAGGAAAAGAGGGAGGGGGGACTAACAAAGTCGGATCTTCAGATGGCATTATTATCGTTGTTACAGCCTGTATTTCTTGTAAAACGATTTATCCGATTCCCACGGACTCTAATAAATACTACGAAGTCTATAAATTAGCAAAATGGTGCCCTACCTGCGAGAATCCAAACACATGTATTTCGGCGAGTACACCAAATCTCCCCACCTCAAAATCCAGTTCAAGTCACGTAAACACATCCGTCGTCACGCGAACGCAACGAGAGAGAGCGTCAAGGGCGTATTGGGAACTGTGTTGTATCGATGCTATGGGCTGGGTTCGGAATTGAGATAAGCAGCTAAGCTTCGGGATGGTCTCGCAGGAGGCGGTCCCGTAGGAACACATTTAGTATCATATAATTAAAGAAGTGAATAAATTACGGTAATTTATTTTAAATAAATACAACTGTGGTAGTTGACTTCCGTTATGAGGAAATGAATATATCATGATGGCTGACCCGCAGATTAAAGAACGACCATGGAACTACGTTGTTATTACCGCTGGTCAAGATTTATGTTGCTTTCAACTAAGGTCGTAAGAATATCCTCACCCAAACATCTCTAAGTTATTGAAAAAGTTATCGCCGACGAAGAGAAAAATTTGCCAAAATCCTTGCAAAATCACCTCTCCTCATTTCATAGAAAGTAAAATAGCAAAGGAAAGGCAAAACTCAAAAGGGTAAAAGATCTGAAGTACCATTTACTGTAAAATAGTGATATCGGAACAAAAATTGCTGCCATAAAGTATCTGGTCTCAATGCTTGCATCAATAAATAACCCTGTTTTCACATGACAAAGTAGTTGAAAATAACTGAAGGAAACTCATGATTTATAATTTTTATATATATCTTAGCCGGGCAATCCGAAAAGAGAAACCCCAGATTTCTGCTATTGAAAGTAGAGCCATCAGTGCAAAAATGGATGCACCAACTTTCAGTCCTAAGTGAGTACACTAAAGTTAAACCAAGAATATGTTGTAGCTGGCTTATTTTATAGTAGTTTTATGTAAAGACTAGAGGAAGCCCGTGCTACGCACGGGACCGGTCATGAATTAAGTTAACAGACCCACTCCCCCCCCCCCGCGGGGCCCCCCCCCCCCCCCCCTCCCCCCCACTCCCAATCCCCACTTCCAACTCCCATTCCCAACTCCCCACTCCCATTTTCGCACACACTGGCTAAGAAACGCTTTCACGGATTAAAATTTCTTCAATCCAATTTTTGCGCACACTGGCTGACAAAAGGTGATTGTTGTTGGCCTCAGTCACGGAATCTGCGCACCCAGTGGCTGAAATCACAGGATGCACCATTTAAAGAATGTAAGCGCTGACCCATCATCTTTGATTGTAAACGACTGCTTTGCAAGATAGCAATGATCAGCCTCGTGCTCAGCAATGATTGTTGTTGTCCACTTTGAAACAATTCAGCCCAGCTCTGAAAGCCTTCATCT
>JAHWFP010010425.1:12445-25943 GCA_023313725.1 Lithobius niger | reverse complement strand
TTAGCCAAAGAAGAACGATAATTGGTATTCTAGGCGATTCATCTTTGCATTTAGCTGAAACATGGATTCTTTCATTTTACCCATCAACAATCAACGGTTTGGACGATAGTTTTCAATCCTTACCACGTGCACCAGGAATTGTTAGGCACCGTAGCAAAGACATTACACTATTATACTTGGGTGGGTGACCGCCTGGGAATCTGGTTGTTGCAGACATAGGGCCTTAGGGCTTCGGGCAGATGACCAGGAGTGGTTAACGCTCGTTAAACCCTTTAACCCTTTTTTAAAGACATTACACCCATAGCGCTGAGGCTGATAGACTCCTGTAAGATTAAATAAATAAATAAGACATTACACGTGCACGAAAACAATGAGAAGCGATTAAAGTGATTGTTGTCCTTCCGGTTTTCCTTTAACTTTCCTTTGCTTTTATCAGCTCAGCCGGGATCCAGAATTATTATGTAGATTTTAGGCCCCGCTTGACGCCTGAGCCTGGATGCTTTTCACCCCCTTATTTGCAGCACCGGGAAGGTGACACCAAGCAATGCTCTGGAATCTGGAGACCTGATCGTTTGGCTGGGAGGAGAAAGTCAGTGGCGGCCAATTTTAGTATAAATAAATATGCTACTTTATGGAAGGGGCAGAAAATATAAGTAAGGGTAAAAAGTACTTTAGTTGATCGTACTGCACCAAATACAAGCATTGAAAGAAAAAAGCTGTTTACATACTGGAAAAGGGTAATGTTGATCCGAAATTTAATTGCTTGAGTTATTTAACTTTTTTGTTTAAATAAATTTCTTGGAAATAAAAGAAAAATTATTTTTGTGCCTAATTTTTTCTTTTTTCAACGTATATTTTACAGCTTTTGTACGTTGGTTTCGTTCTTTATTTTTTTTTTTGGCTTTCGTTCTCTTTTATTTTGCTTTCGGTCTTTCTTATACTGTGCGCAATACAGTACAAAATGGAACGAAAGCAATTTAAAAGGAAACGAAAGCAAAAAAAAGGAACGAAACCAACGCACAAACGCTGTAATCTAAATGCTAAAAGACAATCTCTGTTTATACCTCACCCAAGGCCATGCCCCAACACCCCAAACACAAAACTGAGGGTGGTTGGGAGATGCTAAAAGACCACAGAGTGGATTCCTTGGCCGTTCCAAATAAAACCCTAATTTTTCTTTCCGTGATTTCCTCCCAAAGAATATCCGAAAAATATGCAGGCGTTTGAAAACGAAATTATAGGCAGAAAAGTCCTACTTAACGGTCTTTGGCAGAAAAAAAAAAAAAAACAACCACCAAAAAAAAAAATCAGCCAAAGTTTAAGCACCAAATAATCCCGCACAGATATACCGACGTATACTTTCTTAATGAAAATTCTAAGTTGGAAAAATAAGAAAATATCTTCGTCGTCCTTCCTCAACTGTGCCTCAACCGTCTATGGTCAGCTCTAGATCTGAAAGAGGAAATAGACCGTTTTAGGTGCGTCTGGTGCACCGGAGGGTAATTTTCGAACGCGTTTCAAGATGGAGGGCAATCTTAAGTAGAAAACTGCGTTGTTGTCAAATCCAGCTCAAATCCTGTATTTTCTGGTTTCCGATTGGTTTCTGTGCGCGTTTTACAACGGCTAACTGCGTTGTGTACATCTCGCAACATACTAGCAGGTCTTCTTTTGAAACACTTTAGCATGTTTGACCCTTTTTATGACCTATTTAACAACGCCTTGTGTTTTGTACTAAAAACTTAAATAAATGTCGAAATTGTGACCGCGGGAACAAAACTAGTATTTGAAACAAGATAAACGAGAACTTATGTACTTGTCGATAATTTTATCAAGTGACATTTAAACACCTTGGTTGCCTAGGGATGTCGAATTGTTGAGCAACAATTGAGCAAATCCCACAGAGTGGCAAGATTTAAAAATACAGCAGGCTAAACGTGTGTAACAATGCTAATATCGACAACAATGTTTTAATACAACATTCAACCATTTGTGATGAGTATGACTACAATCTTAGTCTCGTCATGTGAAGGTGTTCTCTAGTGTTTTGGTTGTTATTACACGCGGTGGCGGCCGTGCCATCCATTTGTGTGAACTGATTAATATTTGGCCGAAGTTATAAATTGAGTGTATTATAAACGAGACAAAACAGTTTATTAATTTTTATTTATTCACAACATCCGAACCTTTTCCAAAGTCACGGTCTGCTAAAAAGTTAAGAAGAACAACCGTTCCTATGTTAACTTTGTTGGAAACCGTTGGTTAGCCTATTCTGAAATCATTTAAAAACAAAAATCTATCCTCATCAGACATTCTTTGTCGTGCCTTGCCACCAGAGATGGAATTCGAAAAGTTGTAAGTATTAAATTTCACTCATATTTGAGGTATCCAATACACAGTAATTGTTTAAATTGCTTTTAAATTTGGCTTGTTTAATTTTATAGGCTCGAAATCTTGTGATGGATTCAAATTGGTTTCATCGATATGACACAGAGGAATTTTACCGGAAAAAGGTTAGGTAATAAAATATTTTAATATTTTTTGATATTTTGTTCCGCATTCTTTACAAACGCTTTCATTGGGTTTTGAATAAGTAAGACCGTAAGACTAGGCTACGAGCATGTTGGCGATTCCTCCTCCTCTTTTAAGATGTAATCCAGGCAGTGATCTGCAAAGTAAATTTAGTCCATTTCTCTTTAGGTTTGCTACTGTCATGATGAGAGGTCAATTTTTGGTGGAGGTAGGCTATTAACAATTTTGGTAAATAGCCTCTTTCACTAAATTGAGGCTAGTACTGTGTGTTCAGATTCAGACATTGAAGTGGTTAGTGATTAAAATAATAGGATAATCGCAATTACTGTGCAGTTACTATCATTGTGATATCTCAGCCTGCTTTTAGTTACGGACCGATTTGGTATTAGGCCTATTTTAGCTACATTAGATGCATCACGGCAACTTGAAGATAGGCTAGGCTCTGTACTATTGCTTTCGGGGTGTTGGGTACTCTCCGCTTGAACTTATTGCTCGTGGAAACAACCCGGTCATCAGAAGCTGCATGATGTACAAAAACAAAGGAATGTTACTTTGCCGAGTTTAAAACTTTGCTTTGGAGATTACACTCACTGACCTATATTTTGTAGTATGTTAGTATGCCCCATTGTAGTGATGGGTTGGTTTCGATAACCGAACTGTGTTTTTCGGTTTTCATAAAAACAGCCTGCCCCTTTAAAAAAAGCGTTTCGTTGGTTTTTGGAAGACTCATTGCGTGAGCGAATGATCAGCTCTCAGCCTGCCTTGCTCGTACAGCCTTCATCGTCTTAGCTTGGAGCAACAGGATACTGCATGCAGCTCACTCAGCCATAAGTTAGGCCTACTTAATATCTATAGGACATTAGGGATTAGGATTTTCTGAAAGGTGGGGATCTGTTCTTTCCATCAATCATAACCAAAATGGTTTAACTTAGATAGGGACCGTCCTACACTTATTTAAAGGTGAAGAGGTAGCAGCGAAAGCCTGTGCCGGATTAAGGTTACTCGGGGGCCCTGGACAAAATTCTTGAGGGGCCCCTCTCCCCTTCCCATACTTCTCTTCCAAGTAAACAGCTCCTTATCTAGGGGATATGAAAAAAATTGTGGGAAGGGGAAGAATTTTTGTATTTTACTTGTCAGTTAGCCTAGGCCTACTTCTCGTCTTACCTTTTAGAATTTTACTTCTCAATATTTTCTCCTTACCCACTTTTTTTTTTAGTTTTGATTGTCAAACATTATGAGAGAAATTTTGTTTAGCTGAAAAGGTTTTCAGCGGGGTCGGGGGCCCCCTTGAAATTTGGGGCCAATGTCCCTAATGTCCCTGCCTTAATCCGGCCCTAGCGAAAGCCTAGCGAAAGCGTGTGTCATTTTCGAATTCAAAGTGCTCTAGCGAGTAACTTAATAGGCAGAAATGGACATGCTTAGGATTTACTGAAAGGTGGGGGATCTATTCTTTCCATAAATCACACCCGAAATTATTTAGCTTAGAGAGGGAACAACCTATGCCTAGTTAAAGGTGAAGAGGTAATGGCGTGACGGCGAAAGCGTTTGTTGATTTTCGAATTCAAAGTGCTCTTGTGAGCTCTCTAATAGCCCGAAGTGAACATGTGTAGGATTTTTTGAAAGGTGGGGATCTATTCTTTCCCTCAATCCTAACCGAAATTGTTTAAATTAGGTAGGAACCGTCGTACGCTCATTTAAAGGTGAAGAGGAAATGGCATAGTGGTGAAAGCGTACATTGATTTTCTAATTCAAAGTGCTCTTGCAAACCCTCTAATTGCCCGAAGTGGACATGCTTAGGATTTTCTAAACGATGGGGATCTATCCCCACCTTTCAGAATATCGTAAGCATGTCCAATTCGGGCTATTAGAGGGTTCACAAGAGCACTTTGAACTTGAAAATTAACAAACGCTTTTGCCACCACGCCATTATCTCTTCGCCGTTAACTAGGCATAGGTTGGTCCCTATCTAAGGTAAACAATTTCGGTAAGACTGATAGAAAGAATAGATCCCCATCTTTCAGAAAATTCTAAGCATGTCCATTTCTGGCTATTAAAGGGCTCACTAGAGCACTTTGAATTCAAAAATCACCATACGCTTTCGCTGCTACATCATTACCTCTTCATTTTTAACTAGGCATAGGTTGGTCCCTAACTAAGTTAACCAATTTTGGTTATGATTGATGTAAACAATAGATCCCGACCTTTCAGAAAATGCTAAGTATGTTCATTTCTGCCTACTAGAGGGCTTGCTAGAGCACTTTGAATTTGAAAATTATCGTACGCTTTCGCTGCTACCTCTTCACCTTTAAATGGGCGTAGGACGGTCCCTATCTAAATTGACAATTTTGGTTATGATTGATGGAAAGAACAGATCACCACCTTTCAGAAAATCCTAATCATATTCATTTTGGGCTAATAGAGGGCTCGAAAGAATATTTTGAGAACGAAAGGGGTAAATTACCCCTCCACCTCCCCCCAGGGGATTGTTTGAACTTGCTATTATAGCTATTTTTTTTCCAGATACTCTTCATATGCATTCATGCTTTTCACAGAAAGTGACAAATTCTATCAATTTTGTGTAATGTAAATGTAATGTCCATTGGGTTCGTTGGGGGGCCACACGCATGGCCTCTTTGACGCTGTTTATTCGCTGAATCATTGACTCCGTTTAAAAAAAAAATCCTTTAAACCAAGGACAAAATGAAACCTTTTTTGTAGGCAATTCAATGCTCTACAATTTGTGATTAAACATATTTATGCATGCGTTTCCGTGATGATTGGCAAAAACCGAATTCGGGCGCAGGTTTCCAAAATGACGGCATTAGCTCAACATTCTTCTACACGTTTATTAGCTGAATCATTGAATCTACGAACATTTTTTTGTAGAGAATTTCGTGCTCAAAATTTTTGGACAACATATTTTCATGCCCGAGTAACTGTTACCGAGATATATTGAATCATATCAAAAACCAAAACTGGTAAAAGGGGCCGCCAAGTTCCAAATGGTTCAGCCCTTCAAAGGAGTGATATCAACACACCAAAACATTCGCCAAGTTAATCGCACTGCTTAATAATTCGAAGGTTAAATGAAAAGTAGAACATTGCTACTTTCGGTAGCAATGTTCAAGTTTTCATTTAACGTCCAAAGTATTATTCGGTGCGATTAAGTTGGCGAATGTTTTGGTGTGTTGATATCACTCCTTTGAAGGGCCGAACCATTCGGAACTTGGCGGCCCCTTTTACAGTTTTGGTTTTTGATATGATATCACTCCTTTTTTTTAAATTGTGTATTGACTCAACTCCACTACCGTGCAGATGTCAACAAGAAATTGGTTTTCAACAATTTGCTACAACCTTTTGCCTATAGGCCGAACCATTCTCAACTTAGAGACCTCTTTATTGGCTTTTGGTTTGGTTTTAATTTTGTTGTAATGTGTTGTATACACGTGAATACAATTTCTTTGCAACGTTGTGCAATTTATTGTGATACACTAGTTTGTGCCTAGGCACGTACGTCAGTATACACGTTCTCATTGTCGGAACTTTGGCCGTCCAATAAGAGACGATGCCGACAATACTAACAATGGTTATGACAATATTTTCGTACTTACGCGCCCGCCCATGCCATCCCTGTTACACCCCCAGGCTCCAAACCATAAAAGGTACGCAGTTTGTATTGTAGTGCACCCATTCGTCCAATTTCATAGCTGGAAGCCTTCCCGTTATCTCGGAATCGATGAATAATCACCCTATGGGATTTAACGTGGGGATGAGCGGACTAGCTAGCTCAATAACGTTGAAAATGTGTTACTACCTTGCTAGCTAGCTAGGTAGTAACACATATTCAACGTTATTGAGGGGCAGATTTTGCATTGAAAGCAGCATAGCTGGCATTCAAACAGGTGGGTCATTGCTCTCGATTTCAACACAATTTAAGCTTTTGTACCGCATTATTATTTTTCCCCAAGTACCTGAAATGTGCCCAACTATGCTTCAAGATACAAGATACTGACGCAATGGCATCACGCTACAATGGTTTACAACCGTGACGATTGAATTAATGTGATGTTTGTTGTGATGTTTGTTGCCTAACTTGGCGCGACACACAGCGTGTGTCTAGATAAACTGATATCGGGCGTCATGTTTCCAAGATGGCGGCGTTGGCTTAACGCGGACAGCTGAGGACTTTTAATATGTTGAACTTGATGGCATTTCGAACATCTGTGCCAAAAATCAGCTTGTTATGAATTATTCCGAACGTTTGATCTAATTTGACTGGGCTATGCTGTGTGGTTGCTCTCCCCAGCTCCTTCAGACCCTCCAGACCCTTCGCATCGGTGCTACTGCGCTAAGGCCCTTCAAATTCATCCTAACCTTCGGTCATCGTTCTTGGTACGCCTGCTTGCAACCCTCACTACCCTTTTGTCATTGACTGCTGTATTCGGACGCCATGACCTCTCCACCGGCCGTTGCTGCCGCCGACTGTACCTCTCATTCGTTGGACCATTCGTTGATGCTGTCACCGCCTGCCGGTCGTGGCCCCTCTCCATCGCCTTCAGGTAGTTCTGACAATCCCTTCGTACCATCTACAACTTAGATGCCCGGTCTTATTGCCACCTCGTCTAAGTCGAACGAACGGACCTCTGTGCCTCCGCCTCCTTCCCAAGATGAATCTTCATCTGCGACTCGGATTACGGCGACCTTCGTTTTGCAGACCAGCCCTCGTCGTTTACACACTCCTTTATCAGTCGTGTTGCGTCTTTGTCCCAGCTTTCGAAACACTGTACCATGGTTTCTCCGTTGGATTCCGTACGGCCGGCCCCTACGGCTGACCCTTTCTACTTGCAGTCGGCTGCCCATCATCCTTCGCCTGGCCTTTGGCCTTTGTCTGCCAAACTCGACAAGCACCCGGTCGTCGTTGGAAATCTAGATTCAAGCCCGCTGCTTGACATACTACACAGAGAAGATCAACATGGTTCCTGCTGCATGTTCGTTATGTGCCCCATCCTTAGTTATAGGATATCACCCACAGGTAGCATGAGTGTGACAGGAAAGTATCGTGAAAAATTGTTGGTCACATTTTAATTTTGTCCAACTATCCCCCCCCCCCACACACACACACACAAGTTGCCAATTTTGAACCTTCAGCAGTTAAAGTACAAATGGGGTACCCAAAATGTTGTCACCCGTAAATTCTAGTGTTGTGAACAAACTTCAAGAAGCCCTTCATCAAGTGCGTGTGTGCACCAATAGAACGTTCAAGTGAACAGTGTATTTTGGTAGTATGTCAAGCCGAATGGACGACTTGTCATACTGTTTAAGCTCACGACTGTATAATTACCTAATTTGCATATCTGCATCTTAATTACATCAGTAAAGCATCAACATTCACTACGGTAATTACTCCATGAATATCTAATACCAGACTGACAACGTACGCCTAAACGCCCACCGCAGCGCCAAACCGACTTTTTCTTCATGCATCTACAGGTGTCAAGATTACTACCAATATCCTTATTAACTATTGATCATCATCCACCTTTTTTACTTAAACCATTGACAGGCCATCAGTGTAGAAAATGTGTGTAGAAAATCAGACTCCATTTGCTAAAATAGACATGTGACTACCTGGTTTTGTAGGGTGCTACTCGGAGAAGACTGGTTAGCCTACTAGTTCCCCTCAGATTTTACGCCGTTTGTAACTACCATTCCGATTGGGTATATAAACGAAGGAGTCCTTTGTTTGGCAGTCTCGCGCCCGTGTTCTGATTAAATCTTCACTGCTGATGACATCTTGGCTGGACCTTCCCAAAATTACTCAGTGCCCCTGTATTCAACCAACGCCTTGTTTCTGAGGACGATTGCGGACTTGTGAACTAACTTGTGCAACCGTAAGACTCTGCCAAGCTGTGACTGACCAATAGATTGTACAGCCAAACAGAGAACCAAGGACTGACTCAATATCCGATAAGTACTTTTATCATAATTTAAGAAGTGGATTATGAAATATAATAAACCTGTTTAAACCAATTACAGTGAGAGTCGATTAGTTTTTCCTTGTGAATACAGCGATCGATAAGGCTACTAATTGTCTAACACGTGTGAATAATTACCCCTCCTAAGAATACAATCCAAACAGCCAAATGATTTCTTGGCCGCGGTTCCACGACGCATATGCAAGCATAAAACCAGTGATCGCTTGCATTTCTAGCTTTTGATCATTAACTGCGATGGATGGCATGGCGGCGCACACCTCTCAATTAAAAACGAGCCCACTACGATTCTTCTATTAGTTTCATTTTAAACTGCAAGTTTAATTAGAACACTAGTGAACTGAATCAACATTAAAAATATTCAGCATGGTTTGGTAGTTTAATGATACGGGAGGCCTCCAAACCGTTTAGACTCTGCTTTTTGCACATTTCATTTATCAGACTGCGACGTTGCCACATTGCACGACTGATAAGAATGAAATATCTAGATAGCACAGTCCTTACCCAAAAGTAGTTTTATGAATTTGATTCCCCCTCCCCTCCCCTGACAACAAAAAATAAATGTCATGCAGTAGAAAAAAAAAGTACTAAGCATTAAAGTCATGAACGATTGTCCAAACAAGTAGCCCACGTCTATGCTAATTTCGCATGCCGACATGACTATACAAGCGTGTTATCTAGTTCGTACGTATGAGATCAGTGGGCCGCGTGCTTACATCGGTGATCTGTATAATAATAATAATAGCAAGTTGCCAGTCATTGGTCGGTTGGTGGCGACATCAGCCGCTGACGAAGGCTACATAGTTCCAGTAATTGGTCGTGGATGGATGACGTCAGTCGGCTGAAGAAAAAATAACGTACCTCGTACGTTTGCTGCTGAACAAAAATCTTTGATTATTTCTAGCGGAGGATTTCTCCAACGGATTCGATCCATTTTCGAACTTAGACCTAGAAATGTGCCATAGAATGTGTGTGCAAAATTTGACAGAAATCCGATAATTCGTTAAAACGCTATAGCGCGAACACACACAGACACCCAGACAAACCGTTCGCATAACGAGTTTAATCGACTCTAATAATGACAATGTGTATCTGAAAAAGCCGTAGACCGAACTGTCAGTCTGAACTGGTCGACCAAATAGTGCGTAACAATTAATTGCTAAGGACCATTTTTGCGTGACTGTTAATTCTTGTTAATACAAAGGAGATAATTGTGATTAATAACATCTTGTGAAGGAAACGTTAATTCCATAAATTTAAAGAAGAATTGTTCTTATTTTGTGGTGTGCTTTTAGGTAATATTTTAGCCTTAGGCCGCTGAGTCGCCACCGAAAATCTATTTAAAATAAGAATATAAATTATTGCCATCCTAATCTAGTTTTTGGGTATTTAGGCGACGTTACACAGAAACTACACTGGTGACTTGTTGGTTTCGTAGACCAACCAAGACGCCTCCCAGAAATCGAGGATCTTCTAACTCAACAGAAGGGAGCAAAGTTTCATCCAAACCTGAACATTCTGCACTTGCACGGGTGGTTACTATCATCCGACTCCTCAAGAAGACAGGAATTCATGATAAAGAAGCCACAAGAAGTGCAAGTAAAGCCATGAGATTCTACAAACAAAATTTACGGCAGTCATTGGGAACGATAGTTTCATTGGTGTAACACAAGTAAGATTTTAAAATCCAATCCATCCGCATTTACCCGAACCCTTAATCTTCTTCAACGACCTCTTCAAAGATGGACTCAAAGGCTCTACAACTCTGATCTATCGTTCTGCCTTGAACACAAGCCTTCAAAGCTGCTGGCAACGCCCACCTCCTAGAAGACTTCAAAATATCGACACTCTTGAAATCCTTTGAAATTGAACGCCCTTCTATCCATCGCACCTTTCCTGATTGGGACCTTCCCTCGTGAAAGATCCATATGAACCTATACAAACTGTCGCATCAACCACCACACAAGAAGACGGCTTTCCTGACCTCTGGCAGCAAGCCGTCAATGCAGTGAAATGCAAGCATTTTCCAGTGATCCTGCTTACACCTTCTTCTACGACGACTGTAAATTCATCCATCTGAGGCCACGTCCAGACTTCCGAGCAAAGACTAGGAGACTCTCAAAACCTTCAAAGCCAATCATTCCAACATAATTGGCAATGAACCTGAAAGAGCACTGTCCTGTTCGATCTTTACACTACTACATCAAGAGAACATCGGACGCTGAGTGTCAAAGAGGCAGAACACAGCTTTTCCTGCCATTCGCAAAAGGAGGCAACATGACCTCAGCCGCAATGTTCGCAAATTGGATCAAGAGAGTCGTCCACAAGCCGTACGATGATCTGAACATCAACTGCACCGACAACATCAAGGTCACAGTACATGAACTCTTGTCACTCTCCACATCATGGGCACTTCACAACCATGTCTCTATACCAGAAATCCTCCAAGCCGCATCATGGAGAAGTCAAACTGTCTTCACAAGCCATTACTTCAGAGACATGTCAAGATAGGAATATAGGCTACACCAACGCACTTCATTGGCGGAGATGCTTTGGAATTAAGTGAAACAGATTTGCTGCGTTGATCTTGTTTTTGATTCGTTTTTCCCCTTAGTATAGAGCACTTTAGCAATAGTTTCTTCGTTGTGGAGAGAACAAATGGCGCATGTGACAGAGGTAAAATTGCACGGCCTTTATTATGGCACACTGAATGAATACCAGGTGTTTTTGAAACAATACGGGGAAAGCTTTAAATGTTAGGCAACACTGCCAAATCGGAGTTAGGCAGAACAGCTAATTCCCAAAGCAAGCCCAACGTAAAGTCGAGGCTTGGAGTTCTCGAGCATGAGCCGCAACTTGGCTTACCGTCATGTATACAAACTGTGCGTGGTTTGAACTTAGAAAAGTCAGCCTCACACTAACTATGAGTTTGTGTTCAGATCACGCTTTGCAGTCATTATAATTACCAAATAGCTAACCTAAGTTTTGGGCTCTTGCTTAGCTCATGATGAGCCGTAATTACAAATATGGGCGTAGTGGTGGACTAGTGCAGGGCTCGAAATGAGCGGTATCGCATCGCAATTTGCACCACAAATTTAAACTTTAGCGATGCAAAATTAAATAATGTATCGCAGTTTAGCGACGCAAATGTATTAAACGAGACAACACAACAGCATAGTCATGACCATGTTGGCTGACACGGAGATGCTAATCCCTCCTACTTTATAGGCAGGCTAAACGTCGCACATGCATTCTGGGAAATCATTGGTCCTGCCACCACCTTCAATATTTAGTTGGTGGCACTTTCGTTTCAGACACGGGTCAGAATTAACGTGCATTGGATGCCATAGTCTTGACCAAGCATCTGTGCGTGTAGCAAAATAAAAGTGAAACAAAATCGGCTATTATTTCAAAAAAAGTAAACTTTTGTATTGTTTTTTACTTACTAAATTATTCTTTAAAAGTTGCTAATCATTTTTTCGTGACTGCTACGCAAATTTGTATTTTGTATCGCATTTCTGCTATGCAGTTTTTCTAAGACAATTCGAGCCCTGTAGTGATACAGTAAATACTCGGTAGCCTGCAACCCGTGTGACTGGCTGTCTTATCGCAAGGCATTGCGTATTCCATGATATCAAACTGAAACTATGTAGATACAGAAAGTAAATATATATGCTTAAATACATGAAACTGTTGTCTGCTACTATGAGAGTTCTCCATAAAACTTTGAGCATGTTCGTTTAAAATGCTCATTCTCACAAAAAGAATACACACACTCGGTATTCACGAATTTTCGACTCTCGACAGCCCTTCCAACACCTTTTAAGGACTATCCAAAATTCGTGAAGACTGAGTGCGCGTATTCTTTTTGTGAGAATGAGCGTTTTAAATGAACCTGTTCAAAAATATATACGCCTCTAATTTTTCTAATTATATTCATTGTCTGGTAGAAATAGACACTAATTACGACATTGCACAATTCAGCAACTGCAAGATGGTTAAAATATCACAACAATCATAAATTTCACAAAGGAACATATTGTGGCTGAAATTTCATTTTTGTCCATCCCTAGGTGGGACCAAAATCTGCATAAAAAATGTTGACCCGTAATAATTTAGCACACATACACTCATCTGTCCACCCAGTATTTAACTTTGCATGGCCTTGTGGTTTTTTGTGCTTTCGGTAGTTTCCAGGGAGACACAATTTTAATAATCTTTCCACTCGACTCCGGAATGGTGGGAAATGTGCTATCCACCCAAAACACAATAATCGTAGCCGAGGGACCAAAGGGGGAATGTTCAGTTCAGGGTTATTCAAAATTAAGTGTACTGTAATTCAATAAAATTTCAAGAGGGAAGGAAAATAGTCCCAAGACGGGAGCCCTCTCTTGGACTTAAAACCGTTTGGACAGACTTTTTACTCCCCTATTGGACTTGAAAAATATTTTCATTTCAGTCAGGTCATAGGTTGCATTTTATTCATTCCACCCAAAAACTTCTATATCGAATTGGGGATTTATCATTATTATAGGGTGCTTGCATTTCAAATACGCACAGCGCACACTCTGTTGAGTGGATTTGCATGCCGCTTTTATATTCGCTAATTTGTACTATTATGTAAGGCTGCATCATAACAACTTTGCCGCTCCAATAATGATGCATTTAAAAAATTTTCCCGACACAAATACAGATACCCAAAATATTTTTTATCAGTGGTGTAATTTTTTTTCAAAGTCCAATAATTAAAATAAAAATTTTTTAAATAGCAACCAACAATTAAAAGCTAGCTAGGGAGACACTCAGTGATTTCCTGAGAAAAATGCTGCAAATCGTAATCTTAATGTTTCCAGAGTTAACACTATTGGAGGGGGGGGGGAGCACATCTGAATGTCGTCACTGATGGCCAGTACAGCTCAGCTAAATAAGGAATTTTTGATAATTGAAATTATGTGCAAACGCAATATAAACAATGC
>JAHWFP010010424.1:50397-67565 GCA_023313725.1 Lithobius niger | reverse complement strand
TGACTACAAACCGAACCGCATAGATCAACCTTAGTTCAACTTCAAGCCAAGTAAATACCAGCACCATTATGGGCATTCTAGGCATGAGTTTGTCCTTCTCTGATATAAGCAAGTCCAGTTTGGTGTCCATATCTCCTTAAGGATATTAACAACCTTAAGGCAATTCAGGGGCGTTTCACAAAATCTTTGTGAGTATATGCGAGCTTTGGTATACTGAGTGCGACTTATGCAACTAGGGCTCGAATGGTGTGGAACTCAGCATATTGCAAGCAGATCTTACGTTAATGTTTAGTGTTCTCCAAGAGAGTAACCTGGACAAGGACATGCCATAAGGGAGCCTTTGGTGATGCCACCTGGGGTCTTTTGTCCCTGGCAGGTCTAACCTTGGTGGGTAAGGCATTCGTGTCCCCAAACCTCTTACGATCACCATTCCTTGGCCATATATTGTACATTGTACTTACATGTAATTGTGGTTGGCTTTTAGTGCCCCCCCCCCCCCGGGTCCTTGCACGACCCGTTGCTATCGCAACAAATATTATTATTATAAACAGTTACAAACAAATTTTAAAAAAGAGAAAAACTAGGTAGTAAACAAAAATTCTTTACTGAAAGGGTAGTTCCAGTGTGGAATAACTTACTGCAGAGCTGATTTCGGTCTCCTCTAGATGCCAGTCCTATTTTTATTTTTATATACACTATACAATTTGCAAAATTTAAGAGATAGCTGGAATCAGGAGATGATCAAATGGTACACTACAATGAAACAGATTTCTTCATCACTTGTTTTTACTGCTCCGAATGCAACGTACAGTTTCGTTTCTTTTACAAATCTTACATAAATTTACAACTTTAAAAATGTTCAAGTCTTTACATCAACAGACGCAATCAATGATTTCAAAGCTAAACAATTCAATTAAGAGACGTTTTACACGTTCTGTTAAGACGATGATTTAAAATGATTTATAATGATTTGAAATACAGACGCAAACCTATTTTTGTTGCCCTTTGGACTTATGTTAGCTTGCCTGAGTGTAGTACAGACAGACTACTCGTGTCTGTACGGCCTAGAAGTAGAGCTTTGGTCTTTGGTTTCAGAGGTCAAAGGTTCAATTTCCGGCTCAAGCAGTCTGATAATTAAGTCCAAAAGGCAATGGAAATTGGTCTTACAAAAGCCTGAAAGACGAAATCTAACTCAGAACTTAACATCCAAACATGTAAAAGTTTTAAAAAAATATTAACTTCAAATTAGCTAAGCGTATTTCTCCGTTTATTGCTTGAATGTGCTTTTTATATTTTATAATGGCGCATACATTCTTTTAAAATCGGCAACACGAGTCTAAACAACCTTCACAGTATAAAAAAAATGCGTTGGCAACAGGTGACACGTGCATCACAGTATTAAATTGCGAGCCGCACAGACGCCAAAAAAGCGCCTCAGGACTTAACTCAGTTGATCAAACTATATCATCCCAGTTGCCGCTCCTAAGCAATCAACAAGCAATTAATTATTGATTCGATTACACCTGATCTCATTATCGGTTGTGTTTGGCTCATCCTAATCTCATCTCGCCTATCACACGTCTAATGCATTTTTAGTTTTCTGTCGGGGAGTCTACAGCAACGACTTTGCCCGCCGTCACCTTTTTCAACAATAGTCAAGTGAACTTTAAAAATTTATAACATTGTTGTTGCTTTACAGCTTCCTTGTAGCCAATAGGCTTTTTCGACGTAACTCAATGAAATGACAAAATTTTATCATCGCATTTAATGTGCCTGCGTCTAATACTATAGGCATAAGTTTAAAGTGGCACTATCACCGATTGAAAGCAGACGAATTCTGACAACATCTAGCGCTGTGTAGTACCATCTAGCGTTTGCTTGCACCAAGCGAGGAATGCATAACGGCATTTCTTTTAACGAAACAAACAAGCCACGACATCCTTAATTATTGCGTTAAAATTGGATACTTCCTCGTGCACCTGGGAGCTAGCTATTAAGGTTAACAATATCAGTGCAGCTAGATGGCGCCAGGGTATTTTCATTCGCATTTCAAACGGTGATAGTGCCACCTTCAGATTAACAATAAGGCTAAAGCTTATTCTGTAAACGAAATCTACCCTAAAACAAGACTTGTTAAGGACTCTCGCCAAACATTTCGGCCGTGTGAGGTCGTGATATCAAACGCCAAGCTCTTTCGCCAAGCTAATCCCACCAAATAATAGTTCAAAGGTTAAATGAAATATTATGAAAATTGCTTACTGCGCAATTTTCAATTATTTCACTTAACGTTTGAAGTCTTACTCGGTTGGATTAGCTTGACGAAATAGCTTTGTGGCTGATATCACAACTTCACACAGCCGCAAAGCTTGGCGGGAGTCCTTATTGATGAATCCATTTATTGTCTCTACGCCGTCTCGATTACTTTACCTACCTCTCAACACCGACTGCGACCCAGTTAACGGAAACTCAAAAAAAAAAAAAAAACACTACAATAGCCTATAAAAAAACACATAAAAAAGCAAGCAATGTGGACATATCTTCTAGTTATTGAGAACTATTTTTCTCCGATCTAATGTATTGTATGAAAATTGTTCCAGTGACGTGATAGTGAGATGGGCATGAAGATGCATGGACAATGGAAGATGGATAATGGGCGTGAAGATGAATAATGGCGTGGGTGGATGATAAGGAAATTAGAGCCGTAAAAATATCTTGCACGGATGGATTTAAAGGTTTAGGTTAACAGATCTTAAGACGTTTGCCCATCTGATACAAAATACATCGAATAAGCGGACATGATGTGACTTAAGTTTGGGATTATCGGCTATGGTGGAAATAAATTCAAATTATTCAGTTGAAAGTAAACATTGTCTTACGGCCAGCTTAACATGATCGCGAAGGAAGTGGGAATATGAAAATAATAACGTAAAATAGTTCGATATTACAATTGGTTTCCATATATAGGAAAACAAGATTTGTCATTGTTGCACATCAAGATGGTGTTTGAGTTATGCATTGTTGCATGCAGAACATGTGAGCTCTGGGAGGGGAAAAGTTGAAGGGAATCATCCTGTACCCAAGCCAAGGCTCACTGAGATACAGAAGGAGTAGTGAGCTTGATATTTGTGCTGATGATACAAGGTGGATTTTTACTCAGCCAGATTTTTACTCAGCCAGATTTTTACTCAGCCATATTTTTACGCAGCCATATTTTTACTCAGCCAGATTTCACCCTGTAACTCGAAAAATACTAACTACACAGCAAACTCCAAGACGATGCCATTGCATCAATTGAGAGCACCCACATGGGATTCATGTGCCTGGCTTCCGACGATAACGTCATCTATATAAATCTTACACAACTCAGTCGTAATAAGAAATCGATAAAGTTTATGGTCAAACAAAGCATTGCAGCAATCCTACGGCAAATTCTCGACCAAATATTCGTCGACTCCACACCTCTTCCTTCTGTAACTTGATCTGGCATGGAGTGAGCACAACCTTTGCAGTTAACGTCATAAAAGCAACGATAGGTCGTAACGACCTGGAAATTTAAACACCTCCCGAAAGGAAAGCTTATTCTTGGTCGAATTAAGAGCAGACTCAATTGGCGTTTACTTGTTGGCCTCGCAACAACTCGAGCTCCTCGAAGGTGCGTTGCGCCGGTCTATCTCTTCGTCCAAAGGCGGGAGGAGCGTTGGGAATCGGTCGTCGGAGGCAGTTAATTAAGCGCGGCCATTTAATTACGGTAACCGTAAACTGTTCTCCTGGTGATCACGTGGTCGTTTGAGGGATAATTTATACCGACAAACCAACAGAGTAGCTAGCTCTCTTGCTTACATTACGGGGCATTCACTACATAATGAATAAAGGATCATGGAACTTGCCCATCGTGTCATTTACGCTAATGGTACAATTTAAAAGGCTCGCAATAAAAAGGTAAGAGATAAGACGGAATACTGTAACAAGCGGATTCTTAAAAGATGCACCTTAATAACTGAAATGCAGTTTACGCACAAAAAACAGATTCCCAGAGGAGTGTGAGCTATCCGACTTTACAAATATGCTGATTGTATTTTTTAGACGAAATAAGCTTTGCCAAGGCAGACCCCTATATCTTAATTCAAGGTTATTTAAATACAAAGTAATTCGTACATGAATAAATTTTAAAATGAAACACATGCTTATATTTCGACTTCTGGGCCTTCATGTGACCAAAAATAGTTAATAATAATAATAATAATAATATCTTTTGCTGGTAAGCAAGGTTAACAGCAGGGTGCAAGGCCGCTTACGCCAAAAGAGAGAATAAAATTAGGTCAAAACTGTTTAATAGGTCCGCCTTAGAAAATGGTCAAGTGGTAATTAGCGAATGATCCTCAAAAAGGCACTAAGTGAGGTGGCAGATACACCACACTCTGGAAGCGAGTTCCAGATCTTGACTACACGGAGAGCAAAAAAATGCCTCCGGCAGTCTGTTCGGGATTCGGAGACCTACAATTTATATGAGTGGCCCCTTGTCTGAGTAGCTAAAGAAAAATCGAAAAAGGGAAGGTCGAGTGGCAACTTTCCCCGTACAATTAGAAAAGTCAGTGCAAGGTCGGCCCAAATCCGACGTAACTCGAGTGGCTGAAGTACCAATCTAGATAGACGATCAGCAGGAGGGTGATCTCTAAGGTTAGCTACACGTTTTGTGAACTGACGTTGAACAGCCTTCAGGCAGTCAATGTCGTGTAGGAGATACGGTGACCATACCGGGCTTGCGTATTCGAGGAGAGGACGAACGTAAACCTTAAACGCCCAAACTAAGGTAGAAACCTGAGACTTCACGAAACACCGCCTAACCAGGGCCAGGCGACGGTAGGCCTGGGCCGAAATTTTGGAGCAATGTAATGAAGATTTTAGATCTGCAGAAAACCAGATACCCAGGTCCTTAACAGTATCCAAGACTGAAAGATCGGATAACGCCAGAGTATACTTCAAATGTGGGTTTGCAGGGCCAATATGAAAAACACCACATTTTTCTCTGGACAGTGGGAGTTGCCACAGCTCCGACCATCGTTGTCAGCCCCTTCCCTTCCTCCCCCGTAACCGCAATATGGACATCAGCCCAATAGTGTGGATTCAGAAAGAGAAGGGTCAGGAATGTGCTCTGGCTCATGGTGAATGAGAAATTTAAGATTGTTCTTCTCCATCTGAGATATCCTTAGCAACTGAAAAAGACATTACTTTTATTATTTCCCTTTTTTAATAATCTCGACATACAAGCATGTGTTTTAAATTTTACATGTTCGGCACTGGCTTTCTTTCTGCATATCCAAATTGACCTTTCTTACAAAATTGCACTTGTTAATAGAAATAGAAGTTTAGAATATTTTACAGATGCCAGAGCGTATGTTTTATTTTTCCATTCAATTTGCCGGATTAGCGAGGCAGACCGTTCCTCATGATGGGACACTTAATTGTAAAATTATGTGTAAATATGTAGCCCTACAAGGACTTTAGACCTTCGGCAACACTCACTGAATAAAGCTTATATTGTAAAAAAAAAAAATTTTTTTTTTAAATATTAGGCTATTACGCATTGCAATGCTGTTCCACGAAAACTCTTTATTTTTAAAAAATAAAGTTGCATTTATGGTTACATTTTGAACGTTCATAAGATGGTTATTATTAACCCAATTATAAATTTTGTATGTGAATCTTCGGTGACCGAAGCCGACAATAGTTAAGTCCGCCTACTTTTGTCTTCGAACCCTTACTTATAATATTTAAGTCGAACAGCAACAAAAATGAAATGAATTCCTAGTCAACAAGATGCACGAGTTTTTCTTCGTCTTTTATCTACATCCACAAACACCAAGCAGCTGTTTCGTCCGTATCAGCTGACTCACGCTAGCTGGCTGAATAATCTGCTACGTAGAGGTTTGGGTCTTAATAATAGCATTTGCTATCACCGCGTTTCTTGAATTATTGGCCGTAAAACTTTATTGATGTAACCGAGTTCCCTGACCGTCCATCGCAGCGGATCTCCACAGACAAAGCCCCTGTTTATTAGGAAGCAGCCGTATAACCAATGAGGGAACGGCCCTTCTTATTTTTTTTAATAACAACTTTGCCACTAGCTAGGCGGGACGCCACAAAAATGTCTCTTTACTTCACGTCGTTTTTCAAAGAAAATGTTACTTAATTAATTTTTGTTGCAGGTAGTCTCCTAGGAATAACCCCCCTTGATTGCCTTTCCAAAGCAGCCAACGATAACAGAGAAGATGGTGAAAAAAAAATTGTACTTTAGACCCGAGGCTCATCAATAAGCTTTAAACGTGGCTAATGAAACACCGGGTTAAACCTTACAATTTCTGCTTTCAACTCGGAAAGCAATAATGCTTAATTATTTTTTGAGGGGAATTCACCTAATCTCCCGGATGAAGGAAGACCGGCCTCTCGCGCTTGTGGGTAAACAAGATTTACGACTTCGTCACCCGTGATGAATGCTAGTCTCGTCCCCAGGCAAACAAGAAAAAAAATAATGGGCGGATGAATGCATACTGACATATAAAAGGATTTCACGATCTTTTTTTTTTTTTTGTCGGGTAATGTTTGCGCTGTGTTGTTCGCAAATTCTCACTAAATCCTCGCATATTACATTCAGGGTGCGTTTATGCAACTAGATCTTCTTGCTCGCCGAACACCATTTGCTAGTCAACTATTATTTATTTACGACTAGTATCGTACACGGCTAAGCCCGGGGATTTGTTTGACCCGTGGTTGTTGCCCAGTATTTGCTCGGTGCTGCCTGATCGTTCACTGCAACAGTCAATTTTTCTTTGTGTAAAACTCCCCCTTTCCGTCAATCCTCTCCTTCCGCAAAGCAATATCGTAATCAAATAGAGGCTGTAACATAAGCACTGCCCCACCAACGGGCATTCCCCGTTCAGGCGCCTCCCCACTCCAAGTAGCGTGCGAAAAATAACTGTCCTTCGTACATGACGTCATTTAAGACATGCCTTTGCGATGACCGCGCAGAGCAAATTGTTAGTCGCGGCAACAATGTGCCAATTTTAACTTCTTTTCAGGGCACCAACGTCCCAGTTTCAACTTCAAGCCAAAGAATTGACACACTCGCACGTTTTCATTGTTCCCCTTCCGGGGGTCGTTGCGGTTGCTTCATCTCTGCTATGAGACTTTGGTTTATAATGTAAGAAGATTAGTTTTCCGTTTCTACTAAATGAATACGGCAATACATAAAAGATTAAATGTATTACAAATAACAACACGATTAAAAACAAAGTGCAACAGTAATTTTAAACAATGCTACAACATAGTTGTGTTTTCACGCTACATCCAAAATTTGCTGCTCTCGCACAAAGAACAGCTTCTGGCAGTCATCCGATGACGGTGGAATAAACAGCTGCTGGCAGCGAGAATTCAAAATCCAACATGGCGTGCATTTCGGGGTTACCGAATCGAAAACAAACCATCGAATGCTGGCATTCAGAAATCAGCCCGTTTGTTTCTTACTGCAGTCAAAATTGTTTTCTTCTTGTCATAAACCGATGCTGCCATGCCGCATGCAACGTGCATCGTGTTGCGAGGCATGACCAGAAGATCTGCATCCGCGTCGTTGCCATGGTAAGTGGTTACTACGTATAAACAACTCGAAAGCCACATGATTTCGGTAAAAGCGAGAAGCAGCCATTAGGTTTAGTACTGACCAAGTAAAAGCTGGTGCCCAAAATAATTGCCGCTGCGTAAACCGGTCCTAAAGGCAGCCTGCCCACTTGTACCTAATTTACAGAAACGTACTAACAAAGTTTTCATCACAGGTTTACAGAGTTTCACAATACCTTTCTGCAAGGCATTAAAGTCGTTGCCCAGTAAAATTCGAACCAATGTAACTAACGTGTAACTATAATAAACCAACACCACCACCACAGAAAAGAAACAGAAAAAAAAACAACGACAGTAATATTACCACTACAGCAAAGTGCAATAAACATTGCAAGGTAATAGTGACATGAGCAGCCTAGTGTGACACTACTGCCTTCAATCAAAGCTAAACGTTGAAGAAAACGTTTCCCGAAAACTATTTCTCAGCAGACCATTGTTGTAAAAATAGATGTAAAAACTGATATCCCCCCCCCCCCCCCTTCCAAAAGCTGAAATTTTCCACAGTTGTTTACGTTAGTTGACTTGAAACATCAGGACTACACTGTCGGACCCCACGGAGCGATTCATGTAGGACGAGCACTTTGACGAGGCTCCACCGGATGCCGGGCACTGCTTGACAGCTGATGTAAGTAAGTATGGGTTTAATATGCATGGTCCTACCAGTCTGCGGTAGGAAGGTGCATTCTCAAGATTGTCCACTTACAAGTCAGATACAAAGAATCTGGCGTTGTACTTTTGAGCATACTTAAGTGAATCATGTACGATGTCGTACTGTTAGGCCACATTCGAAATTCTGCCCATCATTCTGATCCCAAGCTTATTGCTAAAAATATGCATCAGCCAGTCCATATTTGATAAATACTAACTACAAAAGGTTAAGTTTTGGCCTGAATCCCAGGCGTGACATTTTTCAGGCGAAAGCCACCGTAGGTGACATTTGTTAATTAAACTCAGTTTACAGCATCAACAACTGCAATAAACATTGATGTTAATAATTGATAGCCAGATTAACTCGATACTGTAACTGAGCCATGCCTTATAGAACAAAGCCAACAAGACCAATGTTGTTTCCTCCGTCCCCATCATAACAGCGACCTCAAAATTTTCTAAACATCTAAACGATGACCTCTAGTGCTAGTTTTTTCCATTCCCATTCATAATCACCTTTAAATGATTTTAATGACATCTAAGTATCTAATAGATGATAAAACTGTGTAAAATCCCATATATTCCACTTTTTGAAAGCCGATCATGTCACCAAGTCAGGTGAGAGATCAGCGTAAACTAACACTATGAACTATCACCAGTAGGTTATAAATGCGTACAAGCCCATAGGACGTGGGAGTGTCCATTTGTAAGTCTTGCTTTGCATTTCACAGAATGTCACAAGGTCTTCTGGGAAAGAAGCTGTGGAGTAAGCTACCTGCACTGTTAAAAATTTCCGTATTTTCACCGTATAACGTCCGTAAATATTTACGGAACATGCCTGTAAATATATTTTACGGAATAAAGTACCGTAATTAGACTGAACGTATTATTTCCCTGATAATTACTGTTTAGCCAGACTTCAACTCATCTTTACTTAATTAATGCTCCGTAAATTTAACCGTTGCTCAAGATAACGGGACGTCCGTTAAATTACGTTCATTTTCCTGTTAGCAGTGTTACCATTGACTGTCACCGTAAAAAAACGGAAATATTTTTTACAGTGTGGCCCCAAGCCAGTTGATTTACCGTTGCTAAAGTCGTGTTTTGCCAAAGCAATGCGAAGAGACATTAACTGCCCGGCACGCAAAAGAAACGGCGGGAAGCAAAACACACAATTTCTACCCCAGTCGGCCTTGGCTTGATAAACAAAACTCCTTCCTCACTTCAATGCTATTTAGATGCTACCATACCTGTGAACTGACATGTGTTTAGAAGAAACACAGGACAAGTGATATTTTTCAAACATACGGTACTGTTTGGTAAAAACTCACGCAACGTAATTTTTAACATTTTTAGCAAAAAGAGTAATTGGTTCGACATCGGATCGCATAGGGTCACGACTCAGAACGAGTCGTGGAATTAACTCGAAGAATCTTCGTTTATACCTCTCCTGCTATTGCTTTGAAAACATTTAGAAATCTTTTACGGAAATGATTTGCCTTACTTTCACTCTTCATTTACTTGGAGGAAATCGAAAGTAAATATTAAAAGTTTCCGACGCTGAAATTAATGATCTTAATTTGGTAATAATCAAGGGTGAGGATTATAACCTAAATGGCACAATTTTAAACGACGTTATCAGTGATTAAGTCGTGTTAATAACATTCTAAATTGTTGTTATTAACTTAAACTTGATGACCACGTTCCGGTAAGGATGGTGAAAATTAGGTAATTAATTAGAATAAAATAAATAAATAAATGGAATATTGTCTTACCTGCATTACCAATGTAATGTGCCTTTTTGACTGCAAAAAAAAAAAAAAGTTAGTTTCGTATTCTGACAAACAGTAGGCAACCCCATTAATACCAGAAATATTCCCTTGTGATACACATTTCAATATGCACAAAAACGACAATGAAAAATTGGAACATCTCTTCAGTGTTTTTATCTCTGCAAGTAAAGTTTTAAAATCCGAATTACCCTATTTCAGGTCGAAAATGTACATATACCATCGCATCAAAAATAAATCTGTTAAAAGTGAACGGAAAGATACCGCTTAAACTTTACAATTAAATCATTAAGAAATTGGGATCTTAAAGATAAAAATCGCGTATGGAAGTTCATTAGTGACATCAAAATGTACTTCCATATTTAAGCCATGCAGCGTCGTTTTGGGAATAAGGGTTCCTACTTCACGAGGTTTTCTTGCAGGTTAACAAGTTTCCTAAAGTTGATGCGCACAAACATGACCTTAAGTGAGCATATGCCTTCTCCAATGAACAAAAACTGGTAAAGTAGACGTCATCGTTAACCTGAATAGGCGTTTTGTAACTTCTTGAATAACCCCGAGATAGGATACAGAGCAGCCCGTCAATAGATTTGTACGACCTCGTGTGTTACGGCGTGTGAATCTGCAAACTGATAAAAGGAAAAATGAAATTACCGGTTGTAAAGAGCGTACGACCTTTCCTCACGATTTGGCAACCCAAATTATACCCAAATTAACTTGAGCCTTTTGCACTGCTAAACAATGTGGTTCTGCTCATTTTAAAGCGATATAAAGACCAAACAGTTTTCGCCATTAAAAGCAGTTTATGGCCACTAACTTCCTCTTCTCAACCTTAAAAATCTACCTTAAAGGAACATGCCCTGAAAAAAAATAACTAATTGTCAATTTCTCGATGCTCCCAATCACGTGTACAATCACATAAAATAATCTACCTTTTCGTTAAATTTTAGAAAATTGTTAAATTTTAGGAAAAAACCGAGCTCACTTTTCCTTTTGTCTTGTAACGAATTACCACACTAGGAATGAATCACATTTTTATGTTATGCAACCAAAAGCTTCAAAATAACGACTTCACAAATCTAAGTTACACTTTGGCAAAAAATTTCACAAAAATTGCCTGCTGACATTAACGAGACATCTAATTTGCACTCGTTTAAGAAACATCTCTTTGGGTGGTTGAGTAATCGAACAGAGATATCTTTGAAGCATGTTTAGCACGTTTAGCTAAAAGTGTTTAGCTGAACGTTCCGTTATTTTTCTTGCAAATTTTGATGGTTAGCAACTTTTTCCCTTTTTTTTGTTTTACAGTACCACTGTTAAGTATTAAACTAAACTTTCTTGGCTTTTACTTTTCTAGACGAGTTTTTTCTTTGAGAATGGGTTTGTATATTTCACTTCCCTTCGCCTTGTGTTTTGGTTTTATCTCCATTTTCAATAATATGTTGTGTCATTATTGGTGCCAAATTTTTGTTTTCGTTGGCAAAAGAGCCAGCTTTTCTTTGTCTGCTGCACTCACACCGTGCACACACGAGCATCAGATCATGTGGGATGAGTACTTGCTTTTTTTTGTTTTGGTCATGTAATTGTGTCGAATGAATAAACTTAGCTTAATTCTTAACTCTCTCTCTCTCTCTCCTTTGCTACTATAAACTCAGTTAAAAATGTGGCGTTTGCATCCGTATTGCATCCGTATTTATTTTTTCAAACATCTAAAGAAGTGGTCAACAATTTTAGTACAACCACAAAAGCGAATGTGAGTGTCCTAACATGTGAGGGTATTTTTATAGACGTTCTTTGACTGTTACACTCACCCTTTCCTCGACTTGGCTCTTGAGTGGATGTCTGGAAAACGGCTGTAAGGGCGGGTTTACGCAACAACTCGCTTTTACATTCTCGCAGCGAGAATTGGCAAAGTTGTCGTTGCCATGGTAACACCGCTATCTGG
This sequence comes from Lithobius niger, assembly GCA_023313725.1. NCBI lineage: Eukaryota > Metazoa > Arthropoda > Chilopoda > Lithobiomorpha > Lithobiidae > Lithobius > Lithobius niger. The sequence goes on along the minus strand of JAHWFP010010424.1, from coordinate 55,511 downwards.
GTTAGCTAAATCCGACATCGTTTGAGTAAATGGTTTAAGTCTTATAATCCGTGACACGACGATAAAGAATTCGTCCTTACGAAATTTACACAGTCGCTTCTGAACTCGCATTATTAAGTGTCTTCTTTGCGAGTGGACATAGCTCAAACCGCCGCCATGTTGGAATTTCAGACGATTTCTAGATTCTAGCTGCGAGAATGCAAAGGTGAGTCGTTGGATAAACGCGCCCTAAGGCTGGTTACTGAACGGTTGAAAGCTCAGTCCGCGGCAGGTGGAAAGACACTTTGCTTTATTTCATATCCGTGAGCCAGGTAGGAGTTAAGTGCACTTGGAATCAAATACCGGTGGCAGACATTGTGTCTCAGATATCACTACAATAAACTAGAGTAAACATTGTAGTCCTTTTCGTACTTTTAGGGGGAGGGGGGATTGAGGCTTAATGGCGCGTCGACAGCTTGGTCATTAGCGCCAACCTCAGTCACAGTGCAGTGGTCTGGGTTGCCACTGCACCACATATTACAGAGATATTATTCAAACCCCTAATCTAAATCTTGTCATACATCTGTACCTCCTGCAAAAATTGAAAAACACCGGACAGGAGGACACACTTATCGCCCAATTGACGCGCAATGTCATGCGGAAGACGGAAACGCGTACTTTTAGCTTCGGTTAATTATTACAACTGGAAGCATTCTGAAACTAGACGCGTTAGGACGCAAAACGAGCTCTGAAATGTTGGTGGTCTTGCTTAGTGTCAAAGAAGTATAGCACTACCCTTTTTATTTCCCAAAACAAAAAATATTTATTAAAAGAGGTGAACAAACTCGTTTTTCCTTCTTTACTCCTTTGCACACAACCACACGAAGCATATCTCGTCAACTCAAATCCCTTTTATTTCGTCACGTTCTTATGCCTCCGGCCATTTTTCCGCGGGAGCTCATTAACCAGCGGAAGTGACGCCAACGGTAATTTGCTGCTATCTCACGCGAGATGGCGCTCCTACGTACGGAACCCTCGCTTCTCTCGTCGCGTATGGCTGCAAGGTTTAATTTAATTTCCAACCAAAAAATAAATAAACCAAATGCTCATTTCACATTTTGAGAAAAATGCATGAAGGATGAGGAGAGAAAGCAAGTCAGGATATTTCGCAGCCAGCTTTGTTACCTTCGCAGTACGAAACCAACCACAAATTAAACACGCACACTGGTAGAAATTATAATAAATTAATTTAATTTTCTGTCTTTAATGAAAATTTCTTTGTCCCTTGCCTCCTTTGAAGCACACTAATGCTCTTACACACGGAAACATTTTGAACAACGCCACACATTTTAGAGGCTGAAGAAAGTTTAGTAATTCGAACCACGAAACTTCCGATCATGGCAGGGGGTTAACAGAATGTCCAAAATAGATCTCATAGTGAATGAAGGAACAAGGCAGTTTCTCGTTATACTCTTAACCAATAGTTTGGCACGGACTCTGTCAGATACCGATCACATCACTATGTCTGAAGCGTCTAGACTAACCACTATGCGTCTAGACTAACCACTAACCACTAGACTGCCACAATGGTGACAGGCTGCAACATAAATACAACAGATGCCGCGAAGCCAACACTTTGCGGTGCACTTTGTTGTTATGTGTAGCGACGTAGCACACGGCTAGTAGCTGAAACCCAGTTACAGATCGAGCGCTATGATGGCTAGTCGGAAATGTTACCAACTGCTCAACCAGTTGAAACCTATTCTCGCACACGGCCCGAACTGTTTGCGTAATTCCTTGGCGGGAGTCTATTTTTAGAACCGTACAAGTAATAGTTAAACCACCCCAGGCGAACTGTATCAGATTTCTCGCCCGATGGGCGATATCCTGCACATGCCCAATTCGAGCGGATTGGCCATGTAAGGGATATCGCCCATTGGCTCATAAATCCGATACAGTTCGCCCCGGGCGGTACAACTAATTTATAGCACGATTCCTAACTTGCGAAATGAAAACAAAAATTGTTGGGGTAAATGGAAAGGTTGCCTCCTTCATAGCTGTGTTGTTTATGCAAACATTATGTTATCACGTTTCCATAATTTCGCATTGATGTAGTCAAGTTTGCGGCCGATACCATTTGAGGGGGGTGGAGGGTGTTTTGTCTTGAGGACATGAGGGGAGGGTTTTCTTTAAAAAAAAAAAAGCTTGTTGTACATCACGGAAACTTCATCATGTAAAAATTATATCGTTCACCTCACAGTCACGTCATGTGACATCACCGCACTTTACTGTGCATGGCATCATCCATATAACCTCACTTTAGTGCGACGATATCAGCACTGCAAAGTGTGGAATGTATCACTGATCGTTTAAGCATTGTGAAAGTTAGGGACCATGCGGTAAATACTGCTATTCTGTACTCCGCCTTCAGTTGGTGTTGTGGGTTCATGCCAGAAAGTTGAACTTACGGGACTCCTAGGGCTGGCACAAACTAACATTTGCAGCCGGCACCTAATATGTAATACTTGCTGCGTAGTCCCCTAGCTATGCGGTAGAGATGAACTTAGAATTGGGCTGATAACTTGAACTTGGTCGTTTGTCTTGTTGAGTATTAAACAACCAATGACCACAAGTTCTTCAACAAATCGCCAGGAAAAAAAACCGCAAAATCGCTGTAAATATCAACGTTTTCGACAGTGTGAATGATAAATATATACCAATTTAGGCATTACGTATGGATGGTGAGAAAATCTAATACATTGACATGCTCCACTCTTTTGTTACCCGCGAGTGATGTCACGAAGATGTACGTACGCAGTAAGGACATTTAAAAAAAAAAAAAAGATTCCATTGTATGCTCAACCTGTTCCTCAACTACTACACGGAACGCCAATGCGAATGAAACACGATAATGAAAATACTTCGCTTGTAAGTTTTCTTTGCTTAAGTTAAAAAGTAAACAAAACCAAAACTTTGATTACCTTCTTAGAACTCTCCAATAATTAGTTTCAAATTAATTGGAAGAACTTGGATGAGTTCCCGTTCTGTATTAGTTTTTACATTCGTTTTGTTTCCGTTGAAATTGATGACTAAATAATGAAACAGGGCCCAATTGCAAAAATATACTGCAACAAAAACTGTTACATTTCATTGGGACCGGATTGAGACCAACGACCTACGGATTCCGTGGAGGGGAGAAAGGGGGGGGGGGGGGCGGGGAATGCTTGCTCGTCATGGGTTTCCGGAGACGCAGCGTTAGCATAATCTAATCGTTAAAATTAACGTTCAGTAATGACAACTGACAGTTTAAATAAATAGAGATGCCAACGCGTCCGATTTGTCTTTTCGTCCTGTTTAACTGAATGTTTCATAATAAACGAAGATATACAGCGGAGACTTATGTCGAACATGGTTTATTATTAATATTTACAGCTAATTTCGTTTCTTGACTGTTTACGTTTAAGAGTTAATCCAAAGCCAGGAAGCTACATATGTCATCATTACTCAGCACACAAATAAAATACCGCTATTTGTAGCCCGCGCTACTGGTTGAAAATCAGGCCATTTTGAGCCGACTGCAATCAGAGACCGGCTACAACTGGAGACCGGCTGCTACAAAATTTAGAAAGGAAATTTACTGTAACAGTACACAGTAGAACATGTGTCTGACATGTGACGGACAAGCCCTTTTAAAGAATTTTAACAAAATCCAGCCATTTTGACTATCTTTCCGGCTACAACTGGAGACCTGCTACTACTAATCATGAATGACAAAATACCCGTCTACAATTAAGGACCCGGCTACAAATATAGTATTTATGGTAATTAACTTATTTTTTAAGATCGACATTTTGATCGATTTTATCAGAGACCAAGGGTGCTACATCACTATTTACACTCGTGCAACAGTAAAATATGCAATTTAATATTAAATGTCGATCTAATAAAATTTAGCATTTTTATGGGATAATTAAAATATCCTATAAAAACGCTAGTCAATTGTTACATGTTTAGAGTTAGGACAAACAAAATCTCTCACACACAGCTACGCAGAAGCCAGTGAAGAAATTACCAGCGATTCAGTAGAACCTTCCTTCGAAAAATTGTCGCTGTAGTTTAGGAAAAGGGATGCTTCATGGAATCCCACGTGCAATGCGGGAAAGTTCACAAACCAAGCAGCGAAGAATAGGAGCCAAATCTTTGGACCACCAACTGCGTTTATTAAAAACAAACACGGCTTTAAAAAAGGCTTGAAAACAGACGGAAACGTAAGAAGATTACTTTTTAAAACGTAGGCTGCTTTTGAGTAGAAAAAACTTAAAAGGAGTCTCGTGTTGATGCGTGAGATTTCTCAAAACCTACTTGCATACGAAGATGCTAAAGCTCGAATTCTAAAACTCACCTTCAGACAGCCGTATCTTCAAGTAAGCCCCCAAATTTGTTAGCCCAACTTGAAACCATATTTGTTAGAAACTCTTAATGAGCAGATCCCAAATTGAGTCTGATTCTGCGTTAAGCTACGTATTTTTAAAACACTTCAGGGATCAATTATCCCTTAAGGTGCAATTATAGCCCGAATTTTAGGAAATTGTTGACCCATGGCTCTCTTACAGTACCGTCTCCGTACACGTAGTAACACCTCTGTAATATGTGGCGCAGTGGCATCCCGGACCACTGCACTGCGACTGAGGTTGGCACTAATGACCTAGCTGTCGACGCCATTAGGCTTTAATCCCGCCCCCCGCCCTTCCAGTACCGGCCGGATGTTGGTAAAACTAGCACACGCGACTAGATTGGACAATATGGCCGCCGAAAGCGCCACTGATGCGATTGATTTGTCCCGTTGTCACTTTCTGTCAGCCAAGGGCTATAGTTACAGCCGAAAAGAATGTCAACTGAGAAGCTACCGTTCTTTCCCTTGAAAAACCTGCTGGATACAGAGAAATAGCTTAACTCTGGCTGGGTGATAGCTTTCAGAATTATTTAAGAGTAATTTTAAGGCTAATAAAAATCTGTCACGCAGATCTACGTAAAATTAAAATTATTATTTAAAAAACCGCTACTAGCTGGCAATAGATGTGGCGACTCGCGTAAAAAAAAACCCTGTTCTACCGGCTGGCTGTACTGGTGATCAC
>JAHWFP010010424.1:0-42308 GCA_023313725.1 Lithobius niger | reverse complement strand
ATTAATTTATTCATGTCCTTTCACTTTTCCGATTTTAGGGATTTTAACGTGTTAAAGGTACATTCCTCCCGGTTGGCTTTCCTGTATTGCAATATTACTTCAGACGCGTTTAAATGCTGCAAAGGTTTTCCTATAAACCATTTTCCTATTTTTCCACTCATGAGAAAAAGTTTGGTTCCATTCACCTCTCACCTATAACCTATGTAAATGTTGCAGAAAGCTATTTCACGCAGGATGCTCGAATATAGTGAGAAGGTGATGTCCTTTTAACTTGTTTTTGCTGCTTCTTCGTCGTACCCTTTTGGCGAAATAACAGCGCCGGGATTACTTCGAAATGTCGCAAATTGTGCATTTTATGTGCACTGTACTAGCTCGGCATTCCATTTGATCGTTATACCGCTTGGTCCTTTCCACGGAAACCAGCCGTGCATCCAGCATTCGTCAGGTGAAACTCGAAGCTTGCACAAATTTAGTCAAAAACAAACTTTACAATAACAAGATTTCGTCTACAGAGACACAAGAACAATTTGCTGGGCTGCTGGAGGTCATTGCCTTTCTCGCTGCAGGAATCAGATTAGAGTTAGGGAGTTTAAGTGGACTCAACGGAGCGACAAACAGAATTTAGAAATGCACGCCTGGCTTGATGTAGCCGTATACCAGCTGGATTTATGAACTGAATGGAGTTTTGCCTCCCAAGAAAGACGAACGCACAGCGACCAGCACCAGCCGTGTTTCTTGGCGTCTCTTGACACACGACGCATTTCTGGCACGCGCCACCAAATGTTACTCATCGACCAAAGAGTAAAGATGATTGACTCAATAGAGTAAATTCAAGAAATTGGAGAAAAAAAGGGGGAAGATTGGCAACATCAATGACAGCCAGAATCCCCGATGGGAAACGCTTTTAAAAGATCAATTATTCACTTTGGAGAAAAACCTTAAACTGGTACCATATTAAACACTGATAAAAACGCCGATTTTCCATTCAGTTTTTTTCACAAATGCAAGGTGATATATACAAAGTATGAAAAAGTGTAGGCCTATGAAGGCCTTTTATACGACTCAGATCGGTCAAAATAAGAATTTACGAGGAATATACACTGTTAGACCAGCACACTTTCTCTCAATACGTTGCCCAGAACCTAATTTTTCCTGACGTGCATTCTCTGTGACCCTTTAGCTGCATCGTCTGTCTTTTGTGTTAACTGGGTAAACGTCGACCAGAACCTAATGTTGCCTGACGCTTATGCTCTGTGGCCAGAAGCTCTGAGCTCTGTGACCAGAATCTCCTTTTCCCTGAAGTTTATTCTCTGTGACTCTTTAGCTGCATCTTCTGTCTTTTGGGTTGACTAGCTAAACGTCGGCCAGAACCTGATATTGCCTGGCGTTTATGCTCTGTGGATCTTTAGCCACATCTGCATCCGCTTCCACGGTCTTAACATCCCAATCGCCCCCTCTCTGCATTTCTTCAAATAGTCGATTCCTTGTAGCTTTTCAGTGTATTTGTTCTGGACTGTTTGCCTAAATTAGGTTCGATTTGTCAAAGTATGACAGCAAATAATCATTGTGTTGACGTCCGTTTTCTTTCGTATCATTCCTTCCTTCTCTCTCTTTCTCTACTTACGACGAAAGCCTTTCATTCTTTGAAAGCACGGGTTAACCTTGCTTCGTTTGGCTATCGCTGGAATCTGTGTTATCAACAACTTTCTGAACGAAGGATTTCATCACGTGTGTATTTTTCAGGGTTCCCACCCACCTGAAACACCTGGAAAATTCAGGGAATTTAAATTATGTTTGAAACTCAGGGAGAACTCAGAGATATTCTCTGATTTTTTTACAAAAAAATTAAGATTTTAAATAATGTATTTCCTTTCTAAAAGCTTCAGCCTTTTAACACAAAACTGGTAAAATGTGTAAAAAAAAAAAATACCTTCCTAAAATTACGGCAAATAGCCTGGAAAATGACCTCAACTACTCTGGATAACCTAGAAAACTCAGGAAAATTGATTTTAGTATTTTTGTGGGAGTCCTTTCCTCGTCTATGTGCAAGAAACGTTAGACCATGCATGTGCACATTTTCTCAACTCATGTTGTACACTGCATGAAGGTCTACTGGTCTACGATCACATCCAACTCGTTCATTCTTATTTTGACCGAACACGCAGACACTACAGGGAGGATCCATAAATTACGTAACGTTTATTTTTGCCTTTTTTTGCCCTCCCCACAGTAACAAAGTGTAAAACTTAAGATAATCCCACTACTCCTCTCCCCCACCCCGTAACGTACCGCTAATTTTTTTCTTCAGCAATTGAAAAGTCAAATAAATAATAATGTGGGGGAGAGGAGAGCCAGGGTCCCAAATGAGCACATACTTTACATAAAATGCCGTATGAATTACTTCATAATGGCAGTTTTAAGTAAAGCATGGGCCCGTTACGCCCCCCTCCCCCCAATCAGTTATTTGACTTTTAAATTAATTACTTTGGTTTAGTTAACATTCAATGATGGAATCTCAGAAAACACTGATTTGTACTCAGAAAACACTGATAACTGCTGTGCATGCAGGTCAGCCAAGATTGACGGCTTATAGGGAATGACACACTCTTTAAGAGATAAGAAGGGTTTTCTTATCTTACCCCCCCCCCCCCCAGTAATTTCAGTTAATGCTGTAACGGACACAGTGTAACCACTTCCAGCATTAACTGAAGCATGCTTGAATGACTAGTGTATGTTCCATATATGGATTCATCCTAATACAAGGAAGTAAGCGATAAAAGCTGCGTACTTCAGACCATTTAGACAAATAAAAGATCTGTATAAACTGAAAAAAAAATTGTGTTCCTATTGCTTTCACTGTTTTATTCATTAAGTTCATTAGAAGTTGGTAACGTAACAAACATTTTATCCCCCTTCCCCTCGTAACAATTCGTAACGCCACATCGGCTTTCCCCCCTACCATTCAAGCGTTACGTAATTTATGGACGCTCCCATACCTGCACGTGTCATAGGCTATACCAAAGCCCCCTAAGGCCGCCTAAGTCGTACTTTTCACAACATCCAGAAAACACCAAATCGACATTCTCTGTTGCGCTTCTGTTGTCAAACTTGGAACGCCTTGACAGTTTTGCAAATCAGCAACTTGATGTCGAGAAACCTTTCATCTTTCCTCCCATACCTTAATCATTTAGTTGACTTTTATGACGGTGATTATACAGCCTTGCATTCCGGGGGCTTTGCCTACACCCGTGAATAAGCTTTACCGATGGCCATGCGAATAATAAGTTTTATAAATTATCCGGAAATTAACTTCCAGTTATCGTACAAGAGTTATTATCATTCAGGAGCTATGATCGCCTAGGGATCCTTAAATTCGAGGCCCTATGCACGCGCAATGTATATATGTCTAAAGAAACGTGTACTGGGCCCCGAGAGCTGGGGCAACTTACTTTTTTCTGAGGACCTTCTTGGGGATTTTAACCTTTGCTGCCCCTCTTGCACTACTTTCTTAGCCATTTTTGTTCCTTTATATTTTTTTTTGAGCCCTTTTTCACCATTGCTCCAGCAAATGTCGGCCATTTTTATTCAGGAAAAGGGCACTTTGCCACGAGGGGCAAGGGGCTATCGCTCCCACCATCTCCCCCCTCCCCCTGTGCATGCACGTCCCTGTGCCGAAATACGCCACTGGAAACGGCATGGGATTTCACAAACTATAAAACAATTAAGAAAAACAGTTCGGCACATCACCACCTAACAGCTACACAGCCGTTACCGTTACCCTAACCACATTAAAGCACAACTTAGATCATTACGACTGAAGATATACCTATTGCCAACTTCCTCTACTTGGCTACCGTCTCACTATTAATCACGAACGACGTGGTCTACAGTCATCCAGTCAAAACGAATGTCCGCAATAAATTTTACTTTCGTGTTTAATGGTCAAACCGCAACACTAAGTAATTCGTCATGAAACCAGTCCAATATCCCTTTATAGGCATGTGCTAAAGTCGAACGACACGGTTAAGACTTTGGAAACGGCGGTTAGTAAAACAAATTTAAATAATATTCCTAAAAAGGTGACATATCCCTACAATTTACGGGCAGCCTGATCCCCAACTCGCTTGCTTTGTACGAGTCTCATCTATATTTAGCAAGGACGTCATCATTTCCACTTTCGACACAATGGAGTTGGCTCCACTTTCTTTGCTGTTTGGCTGTGTGACCCTACTATTTCCTCAATAGCGTGTCCGCTTTACGCGAAGCTCTAATTAATTTGGAAGTTGGGTTACAAACAACCATACAGATGTTTCAAGTTGCGTAAACATTTTATTTCCACACTAGCAGTCGTACCAGGTTTCGCCCAGGAGTTTTTCTGTGGCGAGTCGTTGTTGTTTGTTTTTTAGGAGCACGAGCCCGAACTGGGCTTACTGCTCCACGACTATGAGAGGGACAATTCAGCTGGAGATATCCAAGCGGAGAAACCAGGATCTTTTGAATCGTTTATTTTCAATGTAAAATTTATCAATTATTTCACAAACTTTGTTATGCTGGGATACGTTTATTGCGTCTGTTACCCTGTTTATTCGGCGAATAAAGCTAATCATCTAAAAAATCGAAACCGAGCCCAGGTCTATGCTATAGAAATCCAGATATATCTGCTACAAATTTCGTGGTGGCTGTAATCAGTGTGGAAATGCACGGAAGATGCAGTTCCCCACTGATAACAGCCACCACTAAATTTGTGGCAAAAATATTTGAGCTTCGTCCAATTGACATTCGAAGCTGTGGGTATCGGCGCTTCATTTGTTCATCACGTTTGACTTCGCGACCACTAATGCCCACTAATTGCATTGCTGCTGTAAAGCGCACAATATTTCAATCTTTTGGTACAATAAGCAACTAACAACACCGTCCATAGCACGTGCTTCGGCTATACTTTTTTTTTTTACCATTTACTACGAACGGTAGGCAGCACATTACAACCTTTTCTGGTCCCGGGTTTATTAAATTCTAAACTCCCACCCCCACCCCTTCCCCCTAACAAATCTTATCTCGCTTTAATATATTTACCCAACGAAAAAGACAAAACAAACTCCCCCCCCCCCAAAAAAAAAAACAACTTTCCTTCTCTCAGAAAACGACCTTGTTGTGTCTACTTTTGTTTCAACAGACGTCCTCTCTCTTTTCCGTTGTGCATTGCCATTCGTACATCTTTTCCGTTTGTTGTACTTTTCTCTTCCCCCGTCTCTAAAAGCCCCCTGCAGGCATTCGCATCTTCTTCCGGTCCAATGGTTACTTCCGCCCTAGTCCGCATTCGAGGCTGCCTTACCATCGACGCCGTAGCCGGGCCACAACGCTCGCCGCTCGCTGCCTCGGGAGATTCCCTTTTTTTTTTTTCCTTTTAATTTAATTTCTCTTCATCCAAGGATAAGCGCGGCTTAACCACAACAGACGACGAGCAAGAACCATTAAAGAAAGACAACGAAACCCCGAGTGATATATGGGTCTCGTCACCCCATTACGTGTTTTACAACCAACGCTATTTTCACGTTTTAAACTTTGTGACAGGAAAATGTACCCGTCATAATGTTCTGCAGACTTTTATGGTTGTTTTTTTAACCGTGTGTGTGAAGATGTTTGAAATACAGATTAATGGCTACGGTTACTTTGAGAGTTTACCGATTCATCTATAAAACAGAGGACATATTTAACGGTCAGTACGAAACTAGCGAAAACCGGTCCACAATGTTCGCAAATTTTCGACAGCTTTGAAAAAAAATGGGTTGAATATCCCCCTGCTGTCTTCTTCAGGCGTAAAGAAAAGGAATTTACACTAGTCAGGCCTGAAGAAGGCAGCAGGAAGAAATTCAACGCTACATTTTTTTCAAAGCTGTTGAAAATTTGCGAAAATTTTGTACTGCATGGTTTTCATTGGTTTGAGACTGAGCGTTGAAAATGTCGTGTCTGTGTGAAGATGTATATGCCAAAGGAAGACGATGGTCCTAACTGATTGGAAAAATTTAAAACATTACCATCCTATAGCAGTGGCGTGTAAAGGAGGGGGAGGGGGGGGGGGAGCGTATTGCCCCTGCCCTTTTCTCAAAACGCCCTTTTTGTTTAAAAAAAATTTGTTTTTGTTCCTAAAAACAGCCTGAAAAAGGCCTGAAAAGAACAAAAATGACTAAGACAGGGGCAGAAAGGAATAAAGAAGAATTCATAAGACCCCAGGAAAAAATGTCCGGTGAAGCTTCTGTGCCCTTATATTAAAAGGTGCCCTAGCCCTCTTTTTTTTTGGGGGGGGGGGGGGGGGGTCCTTCTGTAGGGTTTGTCATGCTTCTGTCATGCAGGGCCGTTCTTTTTTGGATTTATTATTTTTGAAAAGCTGCATCCGGACAAAATAATGAACACTAGACTGGACGTTGTGTTTGAGATACGGAAAATTAATTCATTTTATAACACTCAGCAAGAAGTAAGACTATAATTTATCTTAAGCTTAAAATTTAGCAAACATTATCTTTGTTTAGTATTACTTTTCGCAGCGGTGTATTTAGTTAGGGTGGAATTAAAGCGCAGTAAATGTAAAGAACGTTATAATATTAGAAAAGTGAAACTTATCTTCGAGTGTCAACAGTCCGCGTACACAACTACACATCTATCCACGGAGGTGAATACGACAACAAGTTGTCGGATTTCAGAAAGCCCTCTAAGGCAAAGTCAGGGCCATACTTTTTTTGACACATAAACAAGTCGAAAGAAGGGATATTTTTAAATTCAGCGGCTTCCTTGCTGAGTGCTGAGTGTGCTTGGTCTCGGCTTTCTTCGCTTTTCCCATTTTCAAGCCGAGATTAAAAACGACGGCATTTCAAGTTTACTAAGCACAAACATGGCCGACAGTAACAAAATCAGTTATTATATCCCTTTTCTCTGTTTTATCGCATTATTAGTAGTGTATAAGATGATGAGAGCTAAGACTAAACAATTGAGCTGCTGCCAGCTATCAATATCGTACTTATCACGCACGTATTATGTAGATTTATCGCATGTATGATGATTGTTGCCGATTGTTGCTCCGAGGCAATGGCGCATGCGCACATCGTGCCCCCATATTGGTTGCGTAAGCTCAGCGAACTCAGCACCCTTTATCCTCGCTTACTTGGCTGGCCAGCAGCTGCCAAGCCGCTGACTTTAAAAACGACGGAAAAGTTTCTCAGCGGCAAGCGGCTTTAATTAAAAAACGGGAAAGCTTACCTCGCTTCCAAGTGGGTCGCAAGCCGCTGACTTTAAAGACATCCCTAGAGCCAACTCTGAGATTGGAACTGGGAAAACCACTGATCAAGGTAAGGCCAATAGATTATCCGCTGTAAGGGTTCAGACAATTTTTAAATTCTCAATTTCCCTGTCATTTCCAGGTTTTTCAGGTGCATCCAATGGCAATTTCCAGGTGTTTCCAAGATGTTTAGTTAGGGAAACAGGCAGTAGCTAATGTTTTCATTAATATTCGTACGAAAATAATCCACATCCCAGATAATAGCTGTTCAGAAACTATACACACGGGACGAAACGCATTTTCATCACAGATATTGGTACCAGCCTAAGATTTGGTTTATTGAAGTAATATCTAAAATACTTGAACATATATTAAAGTACAAATTAAAATATTTGATACTAGCCTAGGATTTTGTTTGTGATCTGTTAGGTGAGTTCATAAATTATGCACGACACCTAGATTCCGCAGTGGTGCTATTACTAGGCGGAAATTTCAGTGACCCGATCGCGTCCTTTGCTGAAGCAATAACGCATGGTCTGTATCACAGATCTCTAGTCTTTGGTCAATAAGAGTCGAAGTAAAAAACAGCACTGGAACTTTCAGATTAAACACAAAATCATTTTTTCAAATTTCCCTGTCTTTTCCCTGAATTTCAAAAAAATTCTCGGGTTTCCCTGAAATTTCCCTGAGCTTTTGGCTCTATTTTTAATTTCCCTTAGATTTCCAGGTTCTCCAGATTTTTCAGGTTTTCCAGGTTTTGTCTGAACCCTGGCTGTTAAATAGTTTGGTCTTTAACACTGTCCTGACCGAAAGTCTTGCTTAATGCTACTACGATGAGCCCTAAAACCACTTGGCCGTAATAACAGTACAGGTAGCCGTATATTCAGAAAAGATGTAGGAATTTCTATGTCGGACCAATCCGTTGGGCTCTCCCCCCCCCCCAAAAAAAAAAAAAAAGAATAAACAGTAATAAAAATTCAAAACCATACAAAAAAAGTGATATCAAGCCAAAACAAAACTTGTCAAGAATTTCCGCCAAGGATCCCTCTTTTAAGACGCGATGTCAAAAGCCAACATCATCCCACAGAATCAGACTGAACTTAAAGGTGGGTTGCCCTCAAATCAACGTCTGCGGCATTTGGCGCTATCTAGTTTTCTCTATCATTGCCCGCAACGAGCAAAGCAACGCACAAAGAAACATCTTTGAAGACAACAAACAAGCCACGTGCCTCCTTAATTATTGAGTAAGAATTTGGTACGTCCTCGTGCACCTGGAAGCAAGCTGTAAAGATTAACGATATTCCTGCCACTAGATGATGCCTCGGTAGATTCTTTGTATTCTACCGTGGTGCCACCTAACGGCAGTAATATCGTTAATCTTTACATCTTGCTTCCAGGTGTACGAGCACGTACCAAATTCTTACTCAAGAAGTAAGGGAGGCGCGTGGCATGTTTGTTGTGTTAACAAGGTATTTTTTTTTTGGTATTCTTTTGCTTGCAGTAAGCTAGCACTCGAGAGAACTAAATTTCGCTGAACGGCGCTAGACGTGTGATACTGGATGTTGCAAACTTTCGTTTGAAGGCAACTCGGCTTTAAATGGAATGCCTTGAATAAAAATAAATAAATTAAATTAATACCGGAAGAAAGCAAGCTTATGTAACCGATTCACAACAAAACAACTGAGTCAGATCATATTGTCTTTTCCAACTGCTGGTTGAAGGTGCTGTCACAACACTTTCTGGGAGTGCGTTCCAAGAATTAATGGCTTTCACAGTGAAACAAGACTGTCCAACAATGGTGCGGATTCGTGGTTTCGTCAACTTCATGCTATGTCCTCTGGTTCGTATGACTGTCGAGCGTTGAAAAACCTGGTCGACAAGCAAAATCACTTCGCCAGACAGAATTTGACGGGTCTTGATAAGGTCACCTCTTAAACGCCTATCAACACACGTTAAGCAATAAAAACCTTTTCTTTAACTCTTGGAATATTAGATTGTGGGATTTTATATCACGACTTCAAACAGAGAGAGAATCCTTAAAAGGTTCTGTTTTAAAGGTTCTGAAAAACAGGAAAATGCAACCTTTGTTTCTTGTCACGATCAGCGAGACGCTCTAGTCTAAACACGAGCAAACACTGTTGAGGAAAGCGCGAAAAACCCTTAACCAACAAGAGCGCCTTGAATATCGTCCACTTTTCGTCAGTGTCTATTTTACAACTTTAGTCTCCCCGTCCAGCTCAATTACCGCAGTGATGAGACGAAGACGGTAATTCTGCTTCATCAAATTACATTAGGTGTGACGTTCTAAGACCCGATGCAGGTCCATTTTTCACGTAAACGAAAAGGAAATCTTGGCGGCACCAAACAATCTTTCAGCCTTAAAAAAGAAAGAGGAAGGAAAGAAAAAGGGAAAAGGCGAAACGAAAGTAGAGCGTTCTCATCAAGGGCACGAAAGCCAATTACACTCGTGTCTAAAACCTGGATCCATTCCAAGAGAAACGAAACCCGATGGCCAACCTAATGACAACAAGAACGTCGTTCAGGCATAAGCAACGACTTGATCATCGATTCTCAATGAAACCAACGCCATTTTTTTTATCGTACGCTGCATCTTAAAATCACAAATACTCACCGATAATGTTTGAAAAAACAAAAGAGCTGCTTCATGGTGGATATTTGTTTCAACGGAATTCTCTGAATACTACTGCCAGTTTTTAATAATAATAAAAATAAAGGAATTAAAAAATGGAAGTTTTAAGGCCACTCTACAAGAAAACTCTCTAGTCTGATGGCATCCCAAGCCTGAGGCAGGTTTGACGTGCCATCTTTATCTATCAAGTAACCAAGATATTCCAACTGAGTTTGCTTAAGTTTACACTGGGATTTCTTGACATGGACTCCATTTCCATGCAATGCGGAACAGACACAGGATACATACATTGACGAGTCTTCTTTAAGGTTCCCGGGTGGCTTTCCACGCCTCGGGAAAAAGTACCCTACCCATTTGTCAGGAAATGGTTTCCAAAGCCATCCGTGGAGACATCAGACGTTCGTATTGAGCTTGAGAGAAGTACAGGATAATCTTCATCCAGGAAAATGTCCATCTCACCCGAACACAAAAGAAAGGTAAGGCTCTTTTTAACCTTACTTAACCTTAAATTTAAAGCTAAATTATGCACTGCATTTCAGGTAAAGTCACAAATTTAAATCTTAAATGAATGGAGTGACAAGGCGTTAATCCTCGTCGCCATTGGTAATGTATAGGACCTCATTGCCGTATAGTATTAACAAAGAATAACTAGACCTAAGGCAGTAGATGGTTGTTAAGAAGTGCAGCACCCTAGAAGGGCGTTTGGTCTGTTCATTAACTCATTAACAAGGCGTGCCATCAGGACAGGACGTCGTGCTAACCAAGACAATACGTACAAGGCGCACTGCAAGTGTAAGCATAGTGGTAAATATTTAGTGCTTGTAGCACATACGCTCATTGATCTTGGCGAGATGAGTGTCATAGAAACAAAGTTCTTTGCTTGGGGGAATAAAACATCCACTTCTTAAAATAATGTGCCATGAACGTTGCCTTAAATTGATGAAATCTAGTGTATTTGCAGGTCACAGTGACGCAAGTTCGATGCTGTCAGGAGTTGATAAATGCCAGCATGCCCGTAGGACGCGGGAGTATCCATGTTGTACCTGCCGTTTTGTATTCTATCCCTTGTCACAAGGCCTTCTGGGAGAGAAGCTGAAAGTCTCATTTATAGATTCCACGCCAGCTCATTCAACATCGATGGAACAGCATTTTGTCAACGCGTTGGGTAATTTCATAAACTCGTCGAACAACTCTGCGCTGGAGCGCCACCTCCTCAAACGTTCATAAAGAGATGATGTTGGCCTGTATCGTATTGGTCACATCAACCTTACGCATTGGTAAAGGGGATATCTTTCCAGCATGTTAATTGGTGTCGCCGGCCGCTTATGCCCCGTCATGTGTTTGTCACCATCTTAATGGCATTCATCACCATTTCCATGTTCCGTGAAACTTAGTGCGTCAGTTGAGCAATTAGTCTGCCATCCTGCCCAGGATTTTTTAATTTCTGTAGGTGGCACAGATAAAAGATCTAGATACGGGGTTCGTTAAACATCTCCATAATGTGTGGCACAGTGGCAACCCAGACCACTGCGTGTGACTCGAGCTTGATGTTAATGACCTAGCTGTCGATGCGCCATACAGCATCAGCCACCCTCCTCTTAAATTATATAAACTTCCAGTCATGTAGCTAAAAGCGTAGGCATAATCGGTAAGAAATAAAAAGAATTATGCTTTACCAAGTATTTTGGCATTGTACTACGCAAAGACTTAAGCTACGCGAAGTGCGCCTGGCACTGACCTACATTTAAGCAACTGGACATATTCTTGGCATGCATGCTGCTCTACTTGTTTATTTTACTCTCAAAATCACGCGTTGCAGCGAAAAAATAAAAACCTGACTATCACAGTTACAATTTACAACAATTATATGGCTTCCAAAAATGTCGAAATGGCTGCAAGAGAGAGTTCAAGAATCATAATTCGTGTTAGACGATTTTATTGTCGGAATCGATGAACTATTTTTGCTGTGGTTGGGTTTGTCAGAAAAACGACAACTTTCACATTTTTATTAGTGTTCTTAACGACGCTTGGTACTGTAGAAACCCAACAAAATCATCGCATAATGATAGAACCTTAGACCCATTTTGGTCTGGTCAGATTTTGCAGCTTTTCCTTTTAGTCGAAAGAGTGAGAAATAGCAGGGATTAAATTGACGCTGTAAAAGCTGGACTGGAAATTTTCTTTTCGTGTGAAGTAGGATGCTAATAAACGTCAAACAGCAAAAAGTTACATTTTTCAAGTCCAACATTTTTTTAGAGTCAAAATAAGGACTATTTTTTTGGATCTAAAATCCAATTAGGTCTGAAAAATTGGGTACCAATAATAAACTTAGTAATAAACTAAAATAGCAAAATCAAAACACTTCAAGCACAACATTTTTTTACATGCCAACCTAGGGACTATTTTTCTAGCTCTAAAATCGAATTCAGTCTTAAAAATTGGCTACCTACAATAAATTCAAAATAGCAAAACGCAAAATTGTTGGAGTCCAATTCAATCCGAAAAATTGGGTACCGATTATAAACTTCAAGTGGCAATTCACGAAATTTTTCAAGTCTAACATTTAAAACAATGTCAAAATAAGGATTATTTTTCTGTATGTGAAATCCAGTTCAGTTTTTAGCTGCACGTAAATTCTCAACTTTTACACGTAAGCATCGTAATTACACGAAACTTAAAGTCGACAACATTCAACTTTTTATACTCAGAATTGGATTTTGGATCCAGGTAAGTGGTCAGAAATTTCACTCTAAAAAAAAACATAGAAAATAATGGAATATAAATATTTGCAGTAGTTCTTTTTTCTTTTCATTTTTTGTGGAAGGGTTGGGGGTGGGAGGCTGGGTTGTACATCCTGTGTAGCAATAACATCTATCCTCCAAACTAGGAACATCTTACGCGCTGCGCACGAGTGGATTTGGTAGAGGACGGCTTTCCTGTACTACATCAGCGAGTTGCAGGTCAGCGTCCAACGAAAGCAACCCGTTTCGAGACCTTCGGCCCTCATGTGAAGAGTTGTAATTGAATCTTGCCAACACCCCAGCGACTCTTTCTTACGATGGATCCCACTTCCTCCCCTCCTTTAACAGTTCCAGGGCCGGGCCAGAGTCAGGAGTCTCGGGGTGTAAGGGGGGGATCTTGTCCTCTCCCTTCCAAAATAATTGAGAACTTTTTTTGGTTACGTTTCGCCAAATCCCGTTTCACCAAAAAGAAAGCAAATTAACAGCTTTTGCCTCAGGGGCCAATCCCTTTTCACCAAATACCCTTCACGAAATTTTAGGCACAAGAAATATTTAAAACATTTAAACACGAACATTTATAACATGATAATGGTCAGACATTTATAGACAAACACCCATTTGGCAGAATCCCGTTTTGCAGAATAATTTGTTTCAAATTACGTGCCTCGCTCGCGCTACTGCGCTCGCTGCGGTTAAACACATAACATCAGAAACCGCAACTAATCAAGAATTACTACTAATTAGGCATGCCTCTTAACTTCTGCAATGTTACATTTTTGAAAAATATTTTGATTCTACCTTGCGAAACGGGATTTTGCAAAACAGGAATTCCCATTTGGGAAAGAGTAACTAACATCATGTGTATAACTATTCTTAAAAGAGAACCTCTGCATTAACGTAGTGACGACCAAGCATTCTAAACAATATTTACAATACAAGTTTTTCCGTCTGTATTGCCAGTTTTCAAAACGCGAATAAATCAATTGTTCTTATTCTACCAGTGCTTGTCATTGTTAAATGTTTGCCTTTTAAAGCCCCATTACATAGAAATGAGGTATTAAATTTCGTGTACGTGAAATTTTGTCAAATTCGTTTTGGCGAAACGGGATTGGCCCCTGAGGCAACAGCTGTTAATCTGCTCTATTTTTGGTAAAACGGGATTTGGCGAAACGGGAGTTCATTCTTTTTTAAAGGTTTTTTTTAAGGTTATTTCGCAGTTTACAACCTTTATTCGTGTAGTATTGTAGCACTAATCAGTGAAGGTACATTTTTTAAATTTTATTAAGAGAATTTGACGCCCCTGTTAATCATTTTTGGCAGGGGCGGTCGCGCTCCTGCCGCCCTTCCCCTCCCCCCTCCCGTATGGCATGGCCCTTAGTTCAGCAGACCAAAGAAGAAGTAAAGATGGAAAGGCACCTCAACACATAGGTTATTTACCTTCATACTGAAACAATTCTGGACTTTTGCGTCGCGGCGTCCTCCAATAAAGAGCATTTACAAGATTGGGCACAAGTCAAATTCCAAGAATGATTTAAATAAAAAAAAGGAAAAAATTCTTGATGCAAAGGGTTAATGGTTAATTTACACCAACGGTATAATTTTAATGATCGAGTTACTGCAGATGATGTTGTTTTGCGACAGGTTCCTCCGCCCCATAGCAATTTATGTATCTATGTGTGTGTATACATTCGCATAACGTGATTAAATTTCCGTTTAATACCAAAAAGTAGGCGAATAAATAACGTCAACTTCTTCCACACCCCAATCCCCATCCACAGTGACGCAATTAAGTGAGGGGGGGGGGGGTGCAAAGGGTTCCAGGCACCCGGGCCCAGGAGACAAGGGAGCCCCAAGTTCAAAGCACGGGGACCCACATTTTTGTGTAAAATTAATATAAAACAGATCGTAACCAGAACTGTTTAGTCCTTTGGGGCCATACATTTTACTCTTGCACCCCACTTTGAAAAAGGCTAGTTGCGGCACTGCCCACCCAGAATCCACAACCGCCCTTTTGCGTAATGTTCGGGCAAAATGTTGCACGGAATTGTTTTTGTTACGAGATTAAATAAAGGATTCCTACTGCTCCAAACTCTCCATTTTTAAACTTTTCCTTCTCCTGACACAGAGAAAACTTTTAAAACAAAACAAACAAATTTCGGAAAAAAAAACTGTAATCGGAAGCAGCTACGACCTATTTTTTTTGTTGTTGTTTTTGTTTCGTTTTGTTGCAACGACGTAAATAATAAACAAACCAGCGGGATACAAAATGCATCTCTGAAATCCCATTTGAAAAATTATGCGGTAGTAAGAGCTCTAGTAAAATAAAATAAAAATACTAAAATAATAAAAAACCGAGTGCACAAATCAAGCAGGAAACGGCAAGCACTCCACGGTCATATCAAGAAGCTGGACGTCTGGCTACTGATGTTAAAATCAATAGCAACCTGCGTCGCGGGTAACGGTTGGAAGCGGTGAAGTGTTTCGTGGGACTTGAAGGGAGGGAGGGAGGGGAGGTGGAGGGACGGTTCTGCTTTTACATTAACACCCAGATTAATAGCAAGCGTGCGTGCCACCCCCCACCACATACTTGCCCAAATAGGCCATTAACACCGCTCTAAAATTAATGTTATCGATAGGAAAGGATAGTGTTGTTTTAGTTTTTTTTTTCCTTTATTTTTTTCCCCCCAAGGCGATGCCCTAGAAATGAGTGACGGGGAGTTAGTTTGTGTCGCCAGTTTTTTTTGTTTTTTTTTAATATATGAATTATCGTTTAATGGCATGTGTAAGCAAACGATGGCATTTTAAATTGATAAGGTTTGAATTTCTGCTTTTGTAATCTCTCCTAGAATGAAAAATACTAAAACAACTTTTTACGTTTTTATACATTGGTAAACCAGCAAGAAAGTGCCTCCCCCTCACCTATACTCGCGATATTAATAGTCCAGGAGATGTGATGTCACAAATCGGATGATATTGGTTACATTTGTCTGGAAGCCAGAGGAAACCTGTGGGCAAATTGAAACAACAGATTTATCCTGCGTCCTCACCACGTAACATAATGACCGACTTTTCATAACTGTACAACGCAAATTCAGCCAGCACACCAATTACACGAACCACCGTAAAAAGACACATTTGCCAGTGGCGACATTTTTCGCGGTACCAACACAACAAAAACAAGCGGCTACAGCAACTGGCTATTCGCACCGGTCTTCTGTGCAGTTCCTCCACTTCCAAAGTTGAGGTGCACACCTCTATCATGCACTACAACAGCTATCTCTATTATACTAATCTAAAAGCAGTAGACAATTATCGGTTAAAAATGTGTTAGCTTTTAGGCCTATTTTACATTTTAGGCGTAATTGTCAGCTTTTAGGCCTAATTTTAACCAGCAGTTTTAATTTCGTAAGTAGGAGTTAACGGCGATATGGATTGTATAGTAAGCCTATTCATTTTTGCAACACGTTGCGCCTACAGGGACACAGTTACAGTCGGTACCTTCCTAAACGACCTAACAGAGCGAACCAAACGCACCACTATTGGTGACAGTTTGGCACATTCCCTGCTAATATCCGTGTTGATGCGGCTTGATTGACGTCAACATCGTCAGCGACGAATCCGTTTCGTCAAAACTGTTAGCTCGCGCATGCTCAAACCTCCATCCCAGCAAATCACCTCCCTGAGATGGTTCGCAATTTGGCATTGCTCTTGTCTGGTCCCATCTATTAGCCAATCCTGGTTAAATCCATTAGCTAGGTCTGGTCGCGGTGAAGGTATGACGTATCAATAAGCTGCTGAGCTCGTTGAGCTGTATTGTAGTTTAGGAGGGTACTGAACGGCTGACGCAACATCACTGCGCACGCGCGACGTCAAGTTTGGAGCCAAACTGTCTGTAACAGTGGTGCGTTCTGTTCGCTCTGTTCGGTGCTTTAGGAAGGTACTGAAAGTTACAACGTAACGCGCAACGTAGCGTATACAGATCAGTGGTAGTAGGGAAGTGACGAAAGAGACGCTGTTGATGTAGCCAACAGAGACTCGTAGCAACTTGACGTTGTCATGGTAACATGATTTTAGGCCTAATTTTCATTTTTAGGCCTAATTTTAAAAATGCAGTTTTAATTTCGTAAGTAGCAGATAGGCCTAATGGAGAATTTGGTTCGACGGTAAGCCTATTCATTCATGCAACAATGCGACGAGACTATTTTTAACGAAGCTAAAATCCATTTGTTTTTATTGAGTGTTACCTTAGGATTTTAATTCGACGATCAAATGTATTATTTAATTTAGTTGCTTCGAAGAATTCTATTAGCTATAAGGAAGTAACGATGTTTTAATTTGCCACGTTATTTAACTAACTTCTCACACTGAATCTGACGTTGTAAACAATGGTCGTCAATATCTGGTAACGTTGCGAAGTTGAAAAAAGCGACGGACGGACGGACGGCCAAAGTCGTTGCAATAGTCTTCTCAGCCGGCACGGCTGTACAGAAGACTAAAATGTGGAAAGCTAAGCCTATTTTAATGCCATCCAGCCAAAACTTCCTAAGGAAAGCCTCCACTTTCTGGGTAGTAAATTTTTGAATTCATTGCCTACCGAAATTAAACTTATCTGAAATCTTTCAGGAAATCTTTATTTTAAATGGTTATGAGATCAAAACCCTGCTAGCTTAAGCAATGCTGTTTAGCATCAGGAGTTAGCACTGACAACATTTCTTTTTTTGGTTACATTGTTTTCTAGTACCGGCACATTTTTCCCCCTTTTTCTTACTAATTTGTTCTTAATCATGTTTTTGGAAACCCTTTTTTCCATATTAACTACGTTTTTATTCCTATTTTTTTAAGAAAATGTTTCGTTTTTGTTTTGTACGTACAACCCTTACCCACACGTGAGCATCTGCTCCTGTGGTGTGAGGTTCGTCTTCCGTCAATTACTTCTTTGTCAACTGTGCCGAAATAAACTCAACTGAACTGAACTCATGTGTATCTGTCAGCTTTTTGTATTCAACATTCATTTAGGTACTTCTTTCTCATTAATAATCTATAGTTTCTTCGCAGTAGCTAAATGCTTCACTGTTTCTTAATGCTGAATCAATAGGAAACGAAGGGATGCATGAAGACATACGGAACGTTTGCCACGAATTGCGGGCCGTCGCTTACTCTTCTTTGCCATTTTATCAGACAAAAGAAACACTAAAAAAAGGGAAGGGGTGTGTGTGGGGAGGGAGGGGGGGCAGTTACCTGCACGAACCGACACCAGACGACAAAGAAAAGAAAAACAAATCAAATTTTCCCCGAGACATCCCCAAATGGAATTCAAACGTCAAGTTACGAAGAGGCAAAGAGTGCCACAACCGACATTCGCCCGATCACATCCGATCACACCCATAAGAAGGATGGCACGAAGGCAACAATCAAAGAACAATCAAGTTGAAGACCGTCGAAACAAACTGAGAAAGTGTAAGTTGTGTGCTAAACGTACTACAAGAGGACGGGGCGAGGGATAATCGTCTAACTGGAAAATCGCATAATTGGAAGAACGTATAACGGAAAACAGTATAACGGAATATCATCTAACAGGAAATTCGTATAATGAAAAAGCGTCTGATTGGAAATTCGTATAATGGAAAATTGTCTAATATCCCTGCCTCGCTCGCGCTGCCGCGCTCGCTGCGGCTATACATATAACATCAGAAATCGCAGTTAGACGTTAATCCAGTTAGACGTTTATCCATTATACAATTATCCATTATACGATATTCCGTTTAGATGCTTTTCCAGATTTTTTATTTAGGCAGATTTTAGACAATTATCCCATTAGACGATTTTCCAGTTAGACGTTCGTCCGACGCCCGCAACCACCGTAGCCGAGGATCGGTAGACGGGGTAGTAGTCATTGTTACAATCAATCAAACGCAGTAAATCTATGCAGTAGGGCGAGCATGTTCATTCATTTCACGGCAGCGGTAAAAAAAAAGGGGGGGGGAGCATGTTTATTAATTGCAAGATAGCAGTGAAAAAGGCCAAGCGTATTTATTCTTTGCACGGTAGCACGAAAAAAGAGCGACAAGCCTGCAATATCAAGGGTAATGTCGACTATTAGTAACAATCAGTAACAAACGAAATATTACGACATGCAGTGTTGACGGAAAACTCAAGGCAAACAAACGCTGAGACAGAGAGATTTATTTTCGGAGTAAAAACCCAACAGGTTCATCGTCCACTATCTTAACAGACAACCAAGCTCTGAAACAAATGCCAATGTGACAGAAAAGGGACAGTGTGATAACACGCCTTCCTACTAGACCGGCGTATGTTGCGCCTAAATCAGCTGTTTATAAAATACATCTAAATTTTCGGAGCACTTGGGCAACTTTCTCAAAGGCAGGAACAACACACTTAATACCAGGCAGCCGTCATTTTCAAAAAGTATAACGACTGATCTGTGCAAGTCTGCATATTACTTGTTGGTATGTACTGACGTAAAGCACGTGACGTAAAGCCTTGGCGGTAAACCCCTCTCCACCAGGTACAAAAGGCCGAGCTGGAGCCGGGCAAACGAGTTGGTGTTTGGAGTTGCAACCTGCAAGTTGAACTCTGGAGGCTACACGAGGGTTGGTACAAGTGGAAACCTTGTTGGCGGTGGCTAACATGTGTTGCTATGTCCATAGTCACCTATTTTTACGGATATTTCATGGATTTTTTTAGGAAGGAAAAATTGGGGCAGCAAAAATTGGAGCTCAAAGTGGGATCTAAGAAATCAGCTATGCGATCTAAGGAGCAAGGGGGAGGTACTTCAAGTTTCAGGGTGCTTTAAGTTTCTTGAAACCCTGTGAAACAACTCAGTTTTAGAAATTTTAATGCCATTGAAAGTTGAAAAAAAAATCAAATTTCAGAATATTTGCAGCTGAAATACATGATATACTGTCTACGGTTACTAGATTTTGCTCTTAACTTGGCTTCCTTCAGTCTCCTTTGGGTCTTCTTCAGTAGTGGCGCACCCGGGAGGGGACTGGGTGCGCCACTGTCAAACATGACTAAATATTTATAATCTAAAATACACATGACCCATTTTTCTTCCACTTCACATTCAAAGGAGTCCCTGGAACCATTGTAAAGCAAACGATGTTAAGACGCATGAAGCAAAACACAGGAACTGCGCTAATCCCATTTTGATGAAGAAAGGATTTTCTCGCAATTGGAAATGTGGAAACCGCAAATCTAGAGCTTGCTATTCCTTTCAACCACTCAAATAACGTCGTTTGGAAATGGCACATCTGGCGACATTTTAATTTTGTAAAAAAAAAACTATTAAATAGGAGTTTAATTTTGAACTGCGTTGCTCTAATTTGAATTCATGGTGCAAAAGAAACTTTGGTCCCACATTTAGATTAGTCATGAAACTGAATTTATTCGCAACGAATTTTTTAACGTTAGATTAAAAAAAAGATAAATTTCATGACCTCTTTAGTTAGAAGTAACTTTTTTTGCTTTAGTTTTTTTTAGAATACAAGGGCATTGCACGTGGAGGTCTAAGAATATATTTTGATAAATGGTATTTTGTTTCACGTGGCTTGGAGGTTTATATTCAGTTTGTATTGATTTCTGGTCCAAGAAGTGCTTGTTTTAGATTAGAGTGATTTTTGCAGCAAGACGGATGTCATGTGTGTGAGGAAAGTAGTTGAATGGTTCTAAACGCCCTGTACGGAGGAGTCAGCAAGTAAACTTGGTTGAGGAGGGCGGTTTTGGATTGAAGTGGTCTAGGGATGCACCGAATATTCGATAATTATTCGGTATTCGGCCTATTCGGCCAAAAATTCAAGTATTCGGTATTCGGCCGAATACTGATTTTGGCCGAATAGAGCTATTCGGTATTCGGCCGAATACTGATTTTGGCCGAATAGTGCTATTCGGTATTCGGCCGAATACTGATTTTGGCCGAATAGTGATATTCGGTATTCTGCCGAATACTGGTTTTGGCCGAATAGTAATATTCGGTATTCGGTCGAATAGTGTTAAGATTTGTTGGTATTCGGCCGAATATTTTTTAGTATAAATTTATGTAATTGTGCGAATGTAAGAACGTTTAGCTAAGCATTTAGTTTTTGGTTGTGAGGAATTGTCTTCTGACATTTCTAAAAGAACGAAAAAATGATCAAATATGTTTAAATTACAGGTATTCGGTCAAGTATTCGGCCGAATAATTCTGTATTCGGCCTATTCGGCCGAATAATTCTGTATTCGGCCTATTCAGCACAGAACCGAAAAATTCGGTATTCGGTATTCGGTATTCAGCAGTTTAACTATTCGGTTGTATATTCGATATTCGGCAAGTTGAGTATTCGGTTACATATTCGGTATTCGGCAACTTAAGTATTCGGTTGTATATCCGGTATTCGGTATTCGGCAAATTTTGTATTCGGTGCATCCCTAAGTGGTCAAGTTTTTTGTGTTCAGCCATTTGTAGTTGGCAATTGTTGGTCAATTAAGGGATTGCCGGGTAAAAGTTGAGAGTTCAAACCTGGGAGACTACAGGTGCACTAGCAAAGGCAAGTTTAGTTGGAAAATTCAAGGTCGAACTGGATGGATATATAGCCACTACTAGTAAATTTAGTGCTAATATATAGGAATTTCGAAAAAGAGGTGTTCTAGCTGAGTGATGTGAGCATCCAATCTCTGGATTTCGTTCAAAGCATCTGAGTTTGTTTACCAGACCAGTGTATGATGGCTGAATATGAGAAATTCTAGTACTAAGTGATGGCTTTCGGAAATGTAGAAATTCTACATACTAGTGCGAAGTGCTACCACCTCTTCAAAATGCTGCTACAAGAGGCTGCTGAAGCACTTACAGTTTGATCTTTGAAGCTCTGGTGGCGATTTGTGAACCAAGTCAAAACGAAACTACTATACTATAGAAAACTCTATCCTAGTCAGGGGCGGAGGATTTATGAATTAAGTTTTTTGAAAATTTATTCTTGCTAGTACGAAGCATTAAATAGCTCATTAATGCTTTACTAAATACTAACTTATTTACTTGTGAATCATAAGACATCTCAAAATTCAATCAGAAGTACAGGATTTACATGCCCAAGATAATGACAATAAAATGCTATAGAATGAACGAGTCAACGAGAGGCCATGCAATGCGCAATGCCAACTGAGACTGAGATATAATTCTTATTACATCGCTCTCTCGCAATAAGAGCATGAGATGGAAGACAGGGGATGCCATCTTATGTTGGCCAGGGTGGATTACTTTCCATGGTTACTAATTCTACCGTTAATGCTAAATTCTGCAAAGAAAGTGCTACAGAACTGAAAATGATACCAATACTGGTATACTTCGGTTTTTAAAGGTGTCATGGGCAAAAATTTGTAATAAAAAAACTCAGAAATGTGCTAACTAGTTTCCTGTCAACAATCAAACTGAGTTTTAAACCAGAAGCCAATAAAAACTGAATTTCAACTTCCAAACCACCTGAAACACAATATTATTTATCAAATACTCTGTGAGACATCTCCGAACAAGGCCATTTACATCGGAAAGAGAAAGCAGAAGCCTTGTTTAAGTAAATCTAACTTTAAACTCCGTACCAAAGCTCCTTCCTTATGAGTTCAATATTTTCTAAAAATAGGCCATCCACCCAAGTTTGTACCAAAGTCCTCCATTTAGAACCAGATTAAATTTTGAAACGCTCCCCACTGCACTCAACTCTCACCTGCACTTTATAACCACGTCCTACAAAACACCAAGAAATTTAAAGAATATATTAAAACCAAGAATTTATAGGGATGGGGAGAATTTGTGACTAAGACCCCTTACTGAAAAGTCTTGGATTCATTCTTATTAGGTCCGTCTTAAGTTTATAGAGGGTTTTATGAGTTTTATGTGGGAATTTCTACTCAGTTTTTAGCATACAATTAAACGAAACTAGTATTTAATTATTACCAGATGGAACAACCAGATGGAACAACCAGATGGAACAACGCGTGGCGCCCTCTAAAAACTCGGACGGAGCTAATAGGAATGAATGTAACATGGTTCAATAGGGACTTTTTAGAGTTACAAATTCTCCTCCACAACCCTATAAATTCTTGTTGAAACTTATTAAAACTTATTAATAATTTCCCCATTCGCACGTTTCGTTACCAGGGAAAGCTGGAAATCACACTATAATAACTGTAACCACCATTGCTTATAGGTGGTGCATGCCTAACGTACACTTGAAGGTCTCTCACACTGATTTAGTTTTACCTATTTTGTGTTTGTTTCTAATTTGACTTATGTACTGACAGCTTTACCTGTCACCAAGGACATATTTTAATTTAAAATGATTTGATTTTACAACATCATTTTCATGTCATTTTTTGATATTGCTCTTGAAAAGGAGTTAGATTTTTCACTCGAAACGTCGAGATTTCTTTGTTGCTTGTACACGTTTAGGGTTTTAAACCTGTATTACGTTGGCAAGTGCTATTTCCTTTCTTACCTTCTCAAAAATTGATAACACGATTTGTTGCATGAGGCAGCAGCGTAGAGCCTTTACTTGTGCACACAATATATAGTCTATCAGAAAAGGTGTTTCATAACGTCAAGGGCGGGGCCGTAAAACAGTCGACCACACATAAGAAGAATTACAGATCGAAATGGTTGAATTAAATAAAGAAAAGAGTTCCCTGTCGACGTCCGAGAAATAGGTTTCTTGCCCTTTCGATTACCTCCTTCCGTCCGTCTAAAATTAGAACACCCCAGTAATCCAGATGCTTTGGAAGTATGATGAAATTCGATCGAATCTCGATCGGAATCCCCTCTTCTCTCCTTCGCAATGGAATGGAGAAAAATACGTGCTGAGTGAATGCTCGCTAAACTCTGGAATTGTAAATACTGTTCGGCAGTTCCCTCAAAGTATTTCCAGGAACTGTTCGTGCGGAGGTAACCATCGTGATGGTTTTAAATAAAAGTCGTCGTGTTCAAAGAATAGATCTCGTACAGAAGCACAGATCTACACAGAGTAGCGACAACCGCCATATTGGCTACAAGGCTAGCATCTGGACAGATATCTACAAGGGGCACTAGATTAAAATGAAGGTAAAAACAACGGCACTTCAAGTCAAGCCAGTGGTTTGAGAGCGGATTTCTAAGGCCTAAAAAACGTTTTCTTCCATTCTTTACTCTGCGAGGTTGTAATCGGAAAAGAAAAGATTCCACTTGCTACAAATTTCAGCAACTGCGCTTTTTAGGCCTAAGAAATCCGCTAGAACAGCTTTGGTTTCAGTAAGACGCCCTTCTTTTTCCCCCTCCATGTTTATCCAGTGCCCCTTGCAGCTAACCCAATTACTGACTCCAGCATAGACTCGCTGGTAAGCAGAGACCCTCAATATCCGGTGGCCAGCAATAAATACATTTTAACGAAAAACTGTAAATCCTCATACAAAGACCCATTTGATGATCCAGTGGTAGTATCGTATTATATTGAAAATTATTTTTCGATTTAGTAACATGGCAGCATATTCGCAGCAGAGAGCATTATTGGTTATCCTCTACCGTAAATCTACGAAATATAATAAAAAATTCTAAAGCATCAAAAGACAAAATGCCAAACTTCACAACAAAATTGTGTTCTTAAAGTTTCATAACAATATTCTAAGAACAAAGAAAACCTGCTACAACCGTTCATACACACGTTCTTTCCGAATAGACTAGAACTAACCTAACCACCGGGTAGTCAGGGTCTAATGCTTACCAGCCTATTACAAAATTGTACATCTTGACAGTGACAAAGCTTGTTCGTGTTCCTTCTAGGTTTTGACTTTTAGACCCTTACTCTAAACATTTAACGTTCCGCTTTTGTTTATTGATAATAATACGACGTTATTGTCACTTCTTTATCAGAACATCATTTTGCAATTTTTAAATTTTGAAGCGTGTTGAGCGAAGCAGACTAAACGAATTAATTCCATCCTCCTGTTTGATTATAAATATAAAAGCATAGGAACAGAATTGATTAGAATATGGCGGAAGGGCGGGGGGAATTGAGGATTTATGGCACGGCGACAGTTAGGTCATTAGCGCCAAACTCAGACACAGTGCAGTAGTCTAGGTCGCCACTGCGTCACACATTAGAAAATGTTAAACAAACCCAAAATATAGATATTATTATACATCTGTATCTCCTGAAAATATTTAAAAACTCCGGACAGAATTGATTATATGAGGCTTTATGGCACGTCGACAGTTAGGTCATTAGCGCCAACCTCAGACACAGTGCAGTATAGTCCGGGTTGCCACTGCGCCACAAATTAGAGAGATGTTAAACAAACCCCAAATGTAGATATTACTATACATCTGTATCTTCTGCAAATATTTAAAAACTCCGGACAGGAGGACAGACGCATTGTGCCACGTCTCGTTGAAGATGGAAACGGAGACGAACAAAATCAAGATGGTGACATTCAACAAGCACAGGACGGACCCTATAGTGGCGGTGACACTCCTATCTCTATGAAGGTCACCAATTCAACCGACATTCAAATCAATATCAATTCAATTCAATTCAAATCGTATCACACATGTACACAACTAATGTGTTTCACGAATTGGAACTGATCGAGAACGGTTTCACAGTGGAAATTTAGTAGAAATGGAAACTCTTGCCCCCCCCCCCCCCCTCTCCACCCCTTCCCCGATCGTGACTTCATTTACCTACACCCCCTCGACTGGATCATTGTTGTTAGGGTTCTACTTTCTATTCGATTCTTTTGTGTTGCTAACAGGTAGCAGTTGCCCTCGATAAACGCGAAGCCTATCTACCAAGGCAATGGCTTTTGCTGTCAGAACA
Source organism: Lithobius niger (assembly GCA_023313725.1). Classification (NCBI taxonomy): domain Eukaryota; kingdom Metazoa; phylum Arthropoda; class Chilopoda; order Lithobiomorpha; family Lithobiidae; genus Lithobius; species Lithobius niger. Next base: position 16,811 of record JAHWFP010010424.1, on the reverse strand, counting down.
TGTGCACCCAATTTTGCGAGAATCCGCCCGTAAATAAGTCGAAATCTAATAACATTTGGTTTTTTTTTACGACTTTAATTTTCCCTGGTGCGTATTTTCAATTGTAATGCAGACAGACCTACAGGCATAAAATGAAATTCACAAATATGGGAATTAAATTCTCGTGTTTGCCGTTTGTATCGATTTGAAACTGGTGCAGTCGCACTGCGATGCTGATTGGGACCGAAACGAAAGAACGTGGCAACGATAATTCACGCAGGATCGCTGAGAGCCATACGTCGAAAATTCTCCCAAAGTAGCAACCGAAATTACCAGATTAGGTAACACAAATGCGACGGACTGATCCACTTTATTTTTTAACCTTTGGTGAACTGATCCAACTTTCCTCAGAGCCCCATTTTGAACCTATCTCCAGTTTGACTCGTGCTAACTCAGCACCCCAATCTGACCCAATAACCCATAACGACCCAGAGACTTTTTTCGTGTCTGTCTATGTATCTCAAAGTCCATCTCAAACTTGACCCAATGCCCACAACTTGACCCAATCTACATCACTGATGACGTACAATGTCAATGTGTTGTTTGAACATCTACTCCTCTAGAACTAAGGCACCTACAAAGATGGGAAGAAGACGTAGAAAGAAGGACATGAAAGCAGGGCAAGTCAACACAATGGTTATTTACGCCTATACTTTAACAAATTGAGCCTAATTTAGGCAAACAGTAAAGAAAAAAAAAGGAAGTACTGACATCTTGCTACCGGAAGGTCAAACATTTTTTCATTTAACCTTTGAAGCAATACTCGGTGGGATTGACTTGGCAAACGTTCTGGTGATGTGATCACTCTTTGAAAGCCCAAATCATTCTTAACGTGGCACTTTTTTTTATCAATTTGGTTGTATAAAATTATTTTTAATGCTAGTTTAACTTGAGTTTAGAGGCGTATTCGAAGAAAAAACTCGACGATTTCTAAAATTGCCTGTTTCAGTGTCGGAGCATGATTCCATACGATAAATCATCATCATCATCTGTATATTAAAATCCATAGGCCTACTAGTTGAATTTTTTGTTTTGTTCCGGCATCTTCTCCGTTAGCCAGTACGCACAAAAATCGTACTTTTATCATACTTTAACTTACTTTCTTTAACTTTATCTTACTTTTAAATCACTTTCAAGAAGCATGGACAAAGGCATGACAGACAAAACCACACGTTTGTTACACCCGTGTCTGGAGGACAGGCTTTCCCTGGCATTTTTTTAATGGTGCACTTACAATTGTATTTAAAATGCTTTGTTAAAATCGTCTTCGATTTTCATCTGCTGCCGCTCAATCCAGTGGTCGAGATGACCAAAGCTACACTTGACGGTTGACGTCATAATCGAAATAATACACGTTACTTTTGGGGTTATGGCAAGTGTCGATTGGTTGGACCGCAATCTCAAAAGTTGTGTCGCCTTTTATCGCTTTTGGGCCCATTTCCTTCTTTTGAAATGGCTGCACGTGGCCGGCAGAAGTTACGACGTCATACTTTACAACCTTGTAGCAACTACAGCTGCACGCTCATCTGGCAATAGAAGTGGTCGAAAAACTTCCCAAATACAGGAATGCCCTTAATTTAGTAATGTGCAATACTCGTTCAGGTGATATTGCAGGTCTGCACTGCTAACAAAATCGGAAAGCACTATAGTGTTCACTGTGGTTGTAAACTGGTAAGTAAGCGTTACTAAAAGCGATAGATTTTTTTTTATCAAAGCTTCACCAATACCACTTTATGCTAATCGTATACCGATGGTTTAGTGCTGGGAGTTCCGAAGGATACACTTTTTTTTATCTGAGATGAGAACTAACGTTGGTTTTATCAGCTTGGTTTTAGGACTGAAGGTGTATTGGTCGTGAAAAATTTTGTTTCAAGACTTTGCTAGCACAAATTTCTTGCTGTAGGAGTCGTCTTTGGAAATAGTTTTGGGTAAATAACCGACTTGGCTGACTTAAAATTAGCACCAAGTTCATGGAAAAAACTTCAAATGGTGTATTTGAACGTCAAAATCGTTCATATTTTGGCAAAAATACCGAAAAATGAAATGTTACCAATCAGCTTGCCGATACCAATTCTTACCGATACTACCCAGGTATCGGTACAGCCCTCATCTTCTTATCAGAATTATTTCCGGGCTTTTTCAAGGACAAATAGCACTCTCATTTCAGAATAAAAATGTATCTCAAGTGATAAAGTTTGTCATGGAAGTAAAATGGACAAAGTAATTTTTACTGATTTCTTCCAGTAGTTAAAATACGTGATTGGACAGTGCTTGATAGCCTAATTAAATTAAAGCAGTATTTCAGTATGAAATTGAAGTTAGTAGGCTATATATGTATAAATAAGACGGAAACTAAACAGTTTTGATGAACTTTTTTTTTGAACGGAATTTTTTACGAACATGCACAAAAATTAGGTGTTAACAATGAATCTACAATGGTCGCTCTTAGTGTAGTCTACAGACTTCTTTATCTGAACGTTACAGATAAACAAGTCATTGTTCTACAGTCATTGCTCATCTGAATGTTACTCTTTCCTGTAGACAATTGGCTTTCTCGGTGGCACAGTTTTTTTCTAGTTTTTTTTCCCCTTTTTTTCTGGAAAGCACCAAAATAGGCATGTTAGCTGATAGCGACCTTGAATATTTTAAAAGTCTAACGGTTTATTCTATGTCAGTAAATAGAGCCAGTCTCACGGAATAAGGTGTGTCACGGAAACTCAAGTCTAACCTTGGTTTAAGCCTACTAAATGTAGTTAATAATATAATATAATATAATATAATATAATATAATATAATATAATATAATATAATAATAAGGTTTACTCTCAGCAAAAAGTGGGAGTGGGGTTACGGAAGGGCAGGCCACCAATACCGTTCCCAGCGTTAAAAGGAAAAGAGAGAAAAAGTAAAATTGTATTTCGGGAAAGTTATAAAAAGAGTTAGTAAGTCCTTTTAAGGAATTTGCCGAGGTCACAGCTAATTAGCTTTCTCGTGAAGATTGAGACTGACATGGCAGAGACTACCTCCTCAGAGAGCGAGTTCCAAATTAGAACCACACGCACGGCAAAGAATGATTTCCGACAGTCCAGGTAGGTGAGCTCGACACGCAGCTTCCGGGAATGGCCTCTGGTGGACGAAAAGGATGTCTCTCAAAAAAAGGGTAGATCGATTGGTAACAACCCACGCAAAATCTTAAAAGTCATTATGAGGTCCGCCCTGACCCTACGTAATTCTAAAGGTTCCAATCCGGCCTTACGACGGCGAAAGCCGGCCTGAAGAGTCTTGAAACCAGGCAGGCTTTTGGTGAAGGTGCCCTGCACCGCCTCAAGGCTATCAATATCACCCAGTAGGTGGCCAAACTGGGCTCGCGTATTCCAGAAGGGGTCTTACAAAGACCTTAAAAGCCCAGACCCGTATATGAATGCTAGTGGCCCCAAAGCATTTCCTAATCATTGCCAGTTCTGTCATACTTGCGTTATGTGGTGGTGATCACGAAACCAGACGCTTTGATCGTAAAACCAACATGGAGGAACAAAGCTGACAGTTTCATCCCACAAAATACATGTCTCATTTTATCTAATTTTGGCTGGTGGCTGCCATTTACTGGCTTTCCATTGGATAATTGCCGTTAGAAAATTATGAAGGTATATTCTCAGTGAAAAACTGCTTAAATGGCACACCTTCTTCCTTGCTTCTTTTCTGTCCAGTTAAATCGATTTAGTCATTGTGACGCGTTTACTGGGTGGTTCAACCTTTTCCCATTGAGTCAACGTCTCTGAAAAACGGGTCATGAATAATTAATACTGTTCTTTGTATGAAGCTGTCAGCGTTCGCTAGCACGCACGTGACAACGACGATCATAACAACCTCTTCCTGTTGGTTGCCTTAAACGTCTTAAAGGAGATACTTTCTATTGAAAGATGTTACAACATTACTTGTGTAGCGACGAAGACCACAGCCTTGTTTAACCCACAATTTTTTTCTATTTAGCCTGTGAAAGAAAGAATTATTGTTTAGACGCCCTTCGTAGTACGCCACATCAGGACACCCATCGTGATTTGACAAGCTCGCAATAGGGTTATAAACCAAAATTTGCAGAGAGTTTAATACAATTTTCATGTTGAAGCATGACATTCATAGGGTTCAAAGGGTTTAACGAGCGTTAACCACTCCTGGTCAACTGCCCGAAGCCCTAAGGCCCTATGTCTGCAACAGCCAGATTCCCAGGCAGTCAAAAAGCATGACACCTAAACAATGCAGGTGAAAATGTTTCTTATTATTTTGTTCATATGGTCGATTTTTCGTACAAGAATTTGACTACCTGATGGTGAGTGAAATAATGAGTTTCACCTCCATCATGTCAATAAGTTCTATTCCGTGTGTTTGTGTGTGTGTGGGGGGGGTGAGACTTAATGGCTGGCCGTCATTAGTGCCAACCTCAGTCACAGTTCAGTGTTCCGGGTCGCCACTGTGCCACACATTACAGAGATGTTAAACAAACCCCAAATCTAGATCTTGTCGTATATCTGTACCTCCTGCAAAAATCCCGGACAGAAGGGCAGACTTATCGCCCAATTGACGCTATGTCTCGCCGAAGATGGAAACGGCGATAAACACCGCACAGATGGTGACAATCAACAAGCAGGCTTGCAGGCTTCATCACGGACAGTACATTACAATTTTCCCCTCTTCATCTTATAATAATATCGGAGCCCGGCTAAAAGGAAAAGGAAAGCCTAAAGGAAAGCCTAAAGGAAAACCACTTTTCCCCTCCTCGCGCCCGCATTGAAAATGCACTTTCCCACTCTAAGTGCAGCAAAAAAGGAGCCAGGCATGAGTAGTGGATCAATCTGACAAGTCTTCGGGAAGAGTGCCGGGAAAATGACCCGGGAAATGTGTCCCGGGAAATGTGACCGGCCCCATGGAAAACACGGGCTTCCTCTAGTATTAAATAATTTCTGAATGGTCTACATTTTTTGTGGAGGTTGCGAGACATGTTTTTCTCGCGTCTTGAGTCTCACAACAACAGAAAAACCTGAATGAGAAAAGAAATGGGGTGGAATAGTCGAAACAAAATATTCTACGTTCTGTTTGTGGTGAGTTCCGAACCAGTAATTCTTAAAGCAATTCATCATTTAAAAAAAGGACATAAAAAATATAAAGAAAGCTTAACCCTCATATCTGTAAGTGAGTTTCCATCATGTTAGTTAACACTAAACCCGACAGGCTACTCTTGATTTACGGTTTGAGATCAATACGTCAGCAGTGACTCAAAATCTGAAAGCGGGTTCCGGGCTACATTGTAAGATTTATCCAAAAGTTGCTGAACGCCTGAGTGATTTTCAGTTACAAGTATTACACGGCTGAATGCAGCTTTCCCATTCTTCTTTTTATTTATTTTTTATTTTTATAAGTTCCAATACTTTTACAGAAGCTAGTGCAAAGCTGAAAAACGTTTTTTCCCGTTGTGACGGCAACCTTCTGTTGGTCGATGCAACCAACCGTTTTTATTGGCATAACGTCTGCTAACCGTAATGGCCCCACGCTTTGTAAATTCTTGTCTCAAAGCCAAACCCAGTCTTCAAAGCCTATTTCTCTTTCTTCGGCTGTCGTTGTGCCATTGGCAGACGAAGAAACTTAGAAGCAAGCGATGAAAACCCTCACCATCGAAGGTCAAATGTGTTTCTGCTGCAAAGGTCAGATGTGCCAGCATCCGATGGTCTCTAAACTGTGATTGGTGGATTGTCGGCACTTGGCCACTGAGCCCCTAAGCCTCGGACCAACGTTTGGCTGACAGACGAATAAAAATGACAGCTCTTTCTCTTAAAGATCAAGGCTTGAGACGTCACGTGGAACAATAACACTTTCTGAGAGGAAATAGCGCCTCAAGATGGTGCAATCCACAACAAAAACAAAAAAGGTAAGTGAGATAGTAACTAACAACAACACCAAAGAAAGCACAAGATTATGTAAATGGTGTGAAAAAGAATATCTCACAGACGTTACTCACCATGAAGTCAATAAAAATGATTATCATTCACTTTCTTAAATATAGAACTACTAGTTGCACATGCAACAGCTTCTGGCAGAGAGTTCCAAGCATTAACAACTCTTGATGACAAATTGGACTCTCCAGTAAGAGTGTGAACAGCGAGTTCAGGCAATATCCTCTTAGAAAAACGTTTTGGCTAAGTTAAAAAAAAAACATGCTCCTGGAAGACCCACAGTATGGTTAAGACCCACATTGTGGTGAAGGTCAGCTGACCAAACCCCTACCCGTTAGGAGATTCGCAGGTCTTTCTTTGCAGTGAGGGTAATCGAGCCTTGGAACCATCTACCGGGGACCGTGATTTCAGCTCCGCTCCGTCCAACACCGACTTGAGGAGGTGGACCTCCTTAAGAGACTAAATTTCTGCCTCTAGTAATGGGCTGGTGAGGAAAATTGGGGAGCAAATGAAAATTATTATTTTAAAATAATATTTCTTCCCTTTTTAACATCAGACCGGGGTAAGTGGCATTTCTGCCCTCCCGTTTCCCAAAACATTCATCATTTGGTGTTTTTAACCTCTATTATTACTGTATTATTTTTCGACTTAACTGAAAGCGATGCTTTGAAGCCTGTACTCCAGGTGAGCGCAACCAGCACCTTCAAGAGCACCTATAATGTCTTATAATATTTTTTCTTCCTTTCATTCTTACAACGATAATATCCGTTTTACGTTAGCTCACGACTCGACTGATACATGGAAGAACTTTCATCTTCACGACCGTCTAAAAGAGATGAACAAAAATCCGGGACGAGTGAGAAAATCAATTCTGCATGTGCGCTTTTTTTCCTTTTTTTTTTTTTTTTTTGGTGCGTGTTACGTTTTTCTTTTGGTTTCCTGTCTCTTTTTGTAGTGTTTTCCTTTGGTGTACGTAACCAACAATTTGGGCGATTGTTTGGAATCACCCTCAGTCTCTTCCCTCACCCTTTCCCAGCTGGCATCGAACACGAAACCCTAGAGGAAGGTGCTTTACCGAGTCCTGGCTTCAATTATCTCTATGTCTGGGAATCAATTAATGGTCTTCCCTAGGGAAAGCTTCTGCTCCAACCAAACCAGTTTTCTCTTATTCCTTAAACCAAACGGGTGTTTTGCGTCAAGTCGTCTTATTCGTCCATCTTTTTTCCCCCATTTTTCCAAAATAAAACAAAAGCGGAAGTACACAAAGGAGCGCCGTTTTCGTCTATTTTGGGGATCAGAAGGACAAGTCCTTTTTCAATAAAAACAAATTTCAACATGAATTTCTAAAGCTGAAGGTTTCATCGTTCAGGGTTTCGATGACATTACACATTTACTAAAGTCCTGATGACATACACAAGTGTTTTCTCAAGTATTAGTAATAATAGTTTTTGTAAGAAACAGGATTGGGTATGGGAAAGACCAGCAAGTTGCTAATAATCAGCCTAAAAAGGGAAGCCACATAAATAATAATAATAAAAAATGAAAATAAGGTAGAGTGGAAAACGGATAGGGGGAGGAGTGAAGGCAAAAAAAAATTACTGGTAGAGCAAAAAAAAAGTCATAATAAATAATGGTAAAGGTAAATAGTCACAATGAATAACATAATGAGAAATGAGTTGTCAAGCCAATCAAAAAAGACGAGGTAATCTATAAACTTTCCATTTACAGTATGTAATAACTGGTGGGACGAGGAGGAGTCTGATGTTTACCATATTATCTCATCTGCCAAAGGTTCGAGGTTTGAGTAGGACATCAGCCACTTCAGGTATTTCCGGGAAGAGACGGGCTCTGTAATGCCTCGTCTTTATGTTCACTGTGGCACGTACCAGATTCTAAGAATTTCCTATTGAAATTACCTAGACAAACTGTTGCTCTCTCCTGCCGGTGCCAAGGCTAAGGATGGGAGCGTGTCAAACCTCCAAAGTTTGTAACTCCTGGTAATCCTGGTATTCAGTTAGATGACCTTTCTGAAGAAGAATTGTGACGTCGTAACGAGGCAATGTTTACGGCATTCCATGAAAAGTTTGCGGGACGGAGTAGGGGGGGGGGCGAAATTGAGGTTTTCTGGCACGTAGACAGCTAGGTCATTAGCACCAACCTCAGTCACAGTGCAGTGATCCCGTACAAGAGAACAGGTTCATCACCCAATAGACACGTTAAGTCTTGTGGAAGATGGAAACAGCTATGAACGCCATCAAGATGGTGACAATCTTCTTGTACCTGACGAACCGTAAGAGGTCAGTGAAATCAATGAAGTGAAATCAATGGAGGATCGATTACAGAGAAAGAACGTGCCATTATCCAAAATGCTGATGGAACACAGCGATTGACGCTAGAAATAATTAAATACCTTAGGGAGGGAGTCACTTGGGGTAAGCCAGATTACAAAGTTGGGGGGTAGGATAGATTACAAAGTCATATCTGTGATCTTCCAAAGAATAACCAAATTACACGACTGAAACAGAATCATGGACTATTTTAGCGAAATGGCAGTTGCAAATACCAGTTAAAAATCGTCAGGGGTTTGTTGCCCATTGATGTTCCTCTCTTTTGATTGTTCGGCATCAACTCGTTCTAGGGGTCACTCCTTGAAGCTGTCTGGTGCAACCCCACATTCCGACATCAGAAAAAACTTCTTAGCTCTTCGAGTGATCGAGCCATGGAACTCGCTTATAGTGAGGAAACGGTGTCCGCCCCCTCTGTCTCAGCCGTTCGACGATTAGTCACCAACCAACCCCTTACCAAATTTCTCAAACGAACCTATTAACCACACCCCTTATAACGGGAATGGCGTTAGCGATCTTGTATCCTGCCTGTCTCCTTGTCCTTTGGGCTAAATCTATTATTATTATTACTATTAAAACCACGTAATTAACAGCTACGCGGGGGAAAACACTATTATTTTAAATTAGTGCTAAAATCGGAAATTTTGTAAATTTCTCAACTCTGTCTAATTTGGCGAGAAATCATCAACCGCCAAAAACGCATTCGGAAACCCACGCAATTCCATCACTTTAACTTCACGTATCATATCTCGCTCGTCACCTGCAGTATTTTCAAGTCTCAGCTTTTTCACAGATTTTTGCTAAATAAATAAAGATACGAAACGAAAACTGCTAATAAAGCAAGCACTTCTCTTCAGGCTCCACTCCTAATTTCCCATGATCTTGCTCATGTGATGTATGAAACAAAGCAGGTGTGACGTATCTGGCTGAGATGGTTTAACTAAATTAGGCGAGCATGGTAATGAATCTATCAAGATGTGCTCACCTCTTCCATCCCCTCCCCCGACCCAACGTTTCGCCCGAGGAGCTGTTGCCATTAATTGGCTCAGATTCCGGACAAATAAGGTTCTCGTGTTACTCTCGCGAGTCTCGCTTTCTCCGGAGGCGGCGTTCGAGTGAAATAAAATCACTCTAATCGTGGCCCAAATTATGCACCTCATCCGATAATGTTGTCAAGCAGTTGGAGAAAACAGGTCGTGTGCTTTAACTGACGTAGACGGTGGAGTTAGACTAAACAATTTAGTAAGATTCTTTGAAATTCTGAATACAAAATTAACTACGTCGTCATCAGTTAACACTGTCGACAAAATGGACCGAAGCGATCCATTAATACACAATAAATTAATAAACATATGTTTAAAAAATAATAATGTAGAAACAATACATCGGCCACAGGCAGTAACCCGTGTTGCATTGGAGACAGTGTTGTGGCTCATCTTTTCGGTTGCGTTAACGTGTCTTGTTTCTTTATCCATTTGCTTTCGTACTGGGTCACTGGACGGCAGTTGCGACGACAGGTTTTCCCCACTTTTCTGATGAGCGGTTATTCAACATACAAAGCACCCGCAAATCTGAATTTTTGTTGAAAAGTATCAATTTTGGCGTCCAGTTAAAAATTAATGCTGACGAAAATTTCAGCGCGCATTACATTCTTGGCACTTGGTCCATTGCTAAAGTGTCAGTAACCTCACCATTTTGTTGTCTTTATTATTATTCAACATGTCTGGTTTTTTATTTTTTTTTTTTTAAACCATCTCTGGGCGTACCGCAATCCATATGCAAAATCTGGTTTAAAATAATGCAGTGCTTATTGCATGATGCGGTTACATAGACTGCATGTAAGTAAGTGTATTCATAAACGGAGCTCAGTTTGGCCTTCGGCCTCGCTTCGCTCCAAAAATGTGGAGTACGGAGTACAGTTGGTGTAGTAAATAGTGACTACGTGTCGAGCGGCACGGAAATGAGGTGTTAACAAGTTGATGGTACTGAAGTGTGTGATGATGTTAAATTGAGAAGGGGCTATTATTAGCTAGCACAGTGATGCCAATATTACGTCACCAAGTGATCAGTTACACGACGTACAGTTAAGATGGGGATGCGAACATGTAAATACACTACACTCATCCTCAGAGAAATCCAAGTGCCCTTTAACGAAACATACGGTGTAAATATTTGCAAACACATGAAAAGATAACATACACATTTCCAAGGAACGTGAAGAACAAAGCAAAAAAGCAGCGAGTTCCTGGAAAAAAAGACAAGTAAAATGTGAGGTGCCAAAATCGTAGTGCAAAATCATAAGATTATCCATTCAACTTCCCTCAAACCACCTGCTAGAACTGCTCACTAAATGCCAAGACGCACTAGATGTCTGTGCTCAAATTCTGTCTGCCATAAAGAAACCTTTGGTGAAGCCCAAAACGAAAGTTTGGGACAACTACCCAGCTCAGGAACGCAACAGTTTGTGTTGTGGGGATGGCATCAGGACACGCAGTTGGTTAATGCAATTTCGGGGGTGATGAAATCGTCGTAGAGACATACTTTGGCGATGCTCACCTCGAGAAACTGGCGTCTTCACAGGAGACAAATTTTGTGGATCACTAAGTACAGCAGTAGGAGATCCGGCTGTACTCGGTAATTCAGCCACACACATGCCAATCTGCACTGACTGAGGGAAACAACCACTCAAACCGGAAGCCAATGACCAGGTTTCAGGTGCACAACGTAACCGGAAGCCAATGACCGGGTTTCAGGTGCACAACTACCGGAAGCCAATAACCGGGTTTCAGGTGCACAACGTAACCGGAAGCCAATAACCGGATTTCAGGTGCACAATGTAACCGGAAGCCAATGACCGGGTTTCAGGTGCACAACGTAACCGGAAGCCAATAACCGAGTTTCAGGTGCACAACGTAACCGGAAGCCAATAACCGGGTTTCAGGTGCACACCGTAACCGAAAACCAATGACCGGGTTTCAGGTGCACAAGGTAACCGGAAGCCAATGACCGGGTTTCAGGTGCACAACGTAAAGAAAAATCATCTGATGTTTGCTCTGTGAATCGCAATTGGTCACGGTATAAAGGGAAAGTTCCGTGGGTCCGAGCACGTATCATTAGAGGAAAGAACAATTTCCAATATGAAGTCGATCTTCCGTACATGCAGATTGTCCAGTGATGTATCTGCTTATATGGAAGGAAGTCATATCATAAATTGCCCATTCTTCCGCGAACCCCAAGGAACTATCCCTTTATAAACTCGAGCCCAAACTCTTTAGCTGGGAACGATTTAATGCGTATATTGCTTTCTTAACCTTTACATCTTCCTCCTCCATCCTGCAAACTGGATAAAATACAACATAACGTAGCACCGTGTTCTTCCCCCTTTCCGCCAACAAGAATGTCATCGTAGGTGGGACAGGTTCTAAGACGAGTATGCAGTAAATACTCCATATGTTTTTGTGGAGAATCCCGGGACACTAGCTAGCCCCAGCAGCACCCTCTGTCACTCAAGTAAGCCACAACGGGTGTTTATTGCTAAGAATGGCTTCGAGGCATCAGGCAACTCCATTTGCAAGAAGGCATTGGACAAGTCAATAAGGAAAATTTGTCGCAGCCTGCCACAAATCTTCTGCCCGAGACATGGGAAAGTACCCAGTAACCATCTCTGGGTTAACTGCAACAGAATAGTCATGGACGATTCAAACATCCTCGATGGACTTGTGTAAAGCACAATAGGAGTGACTCATAAGCTACAGTTAACAGCCTTTAAGATGCCCACCTTTAAGATTTTCATTACAACACGAGTATGACGAGGCTAATTGCTAAAGTATCACTATCCCCTAAAATAAAGCCATATTTGTTTTCTCCAGTTAAGTTTGAAGCATCTTTAAATTCAATTTCCTCATCACTATACTGCAGCTCTTTGAGTGAACTTAATTGAATTTTGTAAGTTGGAAAATGGCCTAGGGTTAACTTTTGCTTTAGGCTAGTGAAAACCTTTTCATAATGCAAATTACGCAAATTCATAACGCTCCTTCAACTTTGAACTTACAATCCAACGGATTTTAAGTTCAGGTTGCAGGTTGGGGAGGGGGGTTGTTGAGATTTAACGGCGCGTCGACAGCGAGGTCATTAATGCCAACCTCAGTTACAGTGCAGTGGGCTGGGGTTTCCACTGTACCACACATTACTGCTACATTATCCATACCCAAATCTAGATCTTATTGTGTATCTGTACCTCCTGCAAAAATTTAAAAACACCGGAAATGAGGAAAAAACCATCACCCAATTGTCACGTAATGTCTCGCGGTAAGTGGGAATGGCGACGAACACCTTCAAGGTGGTGACAATCGACAAGAATGTGACAGACCGTGAGTGGTCGGCGACACCAATGACATTCAAGCGTAATCCCCCCCCCCCTTCAAAAGGTAGCAATCAGTAAGGTGATGAGCCATGAACAATGATCTCTCACCTGCACTAACAGGGAAGCGATCAGGTCCCCTGCAGTTTTTAAGGTACCTTAGATCCATTTTTATTTTATTATTTTTATTCCTGTGCTTTGTGTTATTCCGTTTTTATGGGTTTTAAAGTGTTAACTAACTTTGGCTTCTTAGCCGTATATTTTATTGCTTGATAACAAAGCGGGGATTGCTTCGAAACGTCGCTAATTCCAGTTCTAGTTCAATTCTAGTTCAAGAGGCTTCAATTTTTATCATTATACCTCTTAGTCCTTAGGGTCTACTATGTCAACGTAGTCTTCAGCAACTATGGGACATGATCTGGGCCCTGCCATGGTTAGGGGTTTCCCGGTTCGAATCCTGGATTTTCCTTCCTCCCTTTACGGACTTTTTTCTGCGTCTAAAAAAAAAAACTCTCGCGTGGTTCAAACCTGAGGTTCGAATTCGAAATCATACGAGTCTTAGATTGCTGCTGCCGATGACGTTTACGCTCAACGATATAAATTTTTTTAGCGTGAAAAAGTCTCAAACCACAAACAAGCTGACGCGTTGAATAAACCAGATTGACTTGATTAAAAAAAAAAAGGAGAAAAAGTTACTCTTGAACGCTCTTAACCAATAACTTAACGTCGCCTCGGTTCATTAAAGCAACAAACAGTCCTCGACCACAAATTCTGGTGCGGCGAGACGGCAAACAGCTATATGGGCTAGAGAAAGCCTACAAAAGTGTGCTGGCGACGACCGGAAAACCGCCAGACTCCCCCCCCCCCCCCCCACCACCCAATCTCTCGTCAATCTTTCAATACCCGTTTTCCACGACGTTACATTTCGCCAAATCGACCCCATTTTACGCAGCCAACGAGCCGATCAGTAATTACGCTTGCCGCTTTTGCCACCGACGCCGTGTTTTGCTGACGACCTGTCCCGACTCCCCCGCCCCCCATCTCCACGCAGAAAGTCTAATCCCAAGAAAAAGCTAGCAACCAAGAAAGCAAACCGACCGAAAGCTCTTTTCAAAGCCAAAAAAAGAAAAGATCGACTTAATCTCGTTACGATAGGCGAGAAGAGAAAGACTAACAGCGTTAATAGAGGTGAGCGCCATGCGCGTCGATGAACTTGGTGACTCCATATCTCCAAGCGCCTCAGAGCAAAGATTGATCGTAATTGACAGCCCTGACACCCACGTGCCGCTGGAGGTGAGACTAAAAGTGTCACCAAATCCATCCACTGACTGATCCCTGACATTCACTTGAACCTGACTGTTAATGACAAATTAGGTACGAGATTGTGTTAGGCACGACTTCTGAAGCTAGCTAGATTGGACACTTGAAATCAAGATTAGCAACGGAGATATAACTCACGACTAAGCAGGACTTAAGCAAACAGAATCTGGTTTCACAAATCTAGCGTCAAAAATAACGATGAAGCTAACTCGTCTAGTACAAGATAACAAGATTGTGGTTAGAACTAGAGACGTATCTGATTGCCTTCAAACCTCTAAATTTCGTTCTTGTTTATTGATAACTTGCTTTGTAAATGCTTTCACAGTAGTTAGTCTTGTGGCGGTCCAAGAATTTCACGTCATTTGTGTTTCTCACATTTTCAGTTTTTGTTGAATTTTTATGTAAATTTAGCGTTGGGTTATGCAAATGACCCTTGACTTGCTGCACGAGTGAGTTTGATCGTTATTTTTGACGTTAGATTTGTGAGACGAGATTCTTTTTGTTTTAATACTGCAGTGTTGTTTTGACTCGCCAGGTCTGAACAGCTCATGATGCCTAAGCGAAAAGTCACTTGCCTTTAATGTTTTTATTGTGTAAATTTGGACTGATGAAACATTTGTATACGGTAATGTAGATTTTTAACGAGTTATTTTTTAGCCACAACTAGCAACCAGTCTATACATAAGCACAAGATAAAGACGTTAGCATACCCCTCACCTTAAAAACTTTAATTTCACGAAAACAATATAAGCAGACCGGGCCAAATCCTAAAAGCTCTCTCCATTCTCACTCAAAATAATCTTGTGCTCAGCCACATTATTCCGGATAACTAGGCATTCAAAGGATACGTCCCCATTTTGCTAAAATTGGGTATCTCCAATTTCACTCACCAGAGCAATCCAGTATAAATCGCAAAATTCCCTCTTCACTTCACATCTGCAGGTCAAGTTCCCTATTGGTTGGTTTCTAAGCTGCCATTTTATTTATTTATTTTATTCACGTATTTTGAGTTTCTACGTTTCTGTGGCTTTTAATTTGACTTTGTTTTCTCAACAGCATCCCCTTTTTTTTTTGTCGCTTGATAAAGTGAGGATTGCTTAAAACGTTGCAAATTGTGTGTTTGTGTCCACTACACTGGCTGTCTCTCTTTTTTTTTTTATCGTTACCTCTTTGTGCTTTTATTATATATTTTTATATTATAATATAAAAATATAAAAATTATAAAAAATAAAAAAATAATATAAAAATATAAAATATATAATATAAAAATTATACATTCATAATTTTTTTTAATTTAAATTTTGAAAATGTATCCAAATCAATAGACAACGAGTAGTGGCAAGCTAAACTGAAAGATCAAATATTGAAGTAATTTTTCCGCACGACACGGTTTGACCAGAAAACTACAAGAAACCGTGGCGACCTCTGTAATGCGAGCCTTTCTCTCCACAGCACCAAACGTCCACCAGGTCGCCAGGTTCCAGCAGTCGAAATCTACGAAACACAGCAAAACACAAGAGCACGACTTTGTGCAATATTGAAAACCCGAAATGTCTCCTGATCTGGCTTTCCACTGGGCTGCAATTCATAACGAACCCCGACCCTCACTCATGCACCTCATTTTCTTTCGCCCACCCCCGCAGTCCAGAGTATGGCTCCTGTCGCGGCTTCAATCTATCAGCGCCACCCCCTACCAGCAACGCGTCAGCCCCCTGCGGCCAAACGGTCCCTGACCTCAGGCTGAGGGTTCTTCACAGTAGGAGGGAAGCCCTAATTAGGGCGCAAGTCGAGAAGCAGTTCTTGCCTGCTAGACGGAACCCAAATGGACGGGGAAGGGATGCGGGGGAGTATGTGTGGGTGGGTAGGGTAGACGGCGCGAGATAGGCCTAAGAGCAGCGCGTGCTGGAGGCAGCTCATAATTCGCTCTTCCTGGAAATTGCTAGCTCGATAACCGGATATCCGATACAGAAGGCAGGTGTGGGGGGGGGGAGGATCTTGGGGAAAGGGGGGATTTGGAAAAACCAACATGTGACATCAAGTCGTCTACCGAGACTCGGCCGCGCTAAAGTCGATGGGTAAACTGAGTCAGATAAAGCCGCGGTTTTTCCCGTGAATTCTCCATTAAAGGAGACAGATGGTTCCATAAAGCGCTTATGCAAAATTATCTCACAACGGCCATGTGGGAATAGCTTCGAGATAATTAAAGGCAATACTTGGAAAAGAAAAGTGACAGAATCTTTCAAACTGGAAAAAAATCTTTGTCGCTGATGAATTAATAATTAACAAAAAGTTTCAAGAAGCAACCTGACAATCTTTCCAAATTTTAACATCCTCTGCCAACTTTGAAGTACGGGGTGGGAGAATTTTATTTACAATCAGAGTAAAAATCCGATTTTTATTAATCCAGCTAAATAAACCATTAACCACTCTCTCGACATTAGCCCTATCGAACTTTAAAAAAAAGGGGGTGGGGGGGGGGCGAAACGGTGTCAATGATGGAGGTTCTAAAATTAATTCAGTTAATTATTCGGGTAAAACTTGAATCGAGCTTTCGTCTTTAATTCGTTATCAAAAGCAACCAATTGCGTGGCTAAACGAACCCGGAAGTACTGAATCCGGAAACTGCTAACTTAATGAAGAATTCGGAATGAAAACAATCAAATCGGGTCCTTTTCAGAATTTTAGAAGCTAGCACACTTCGCATCTTCATTTAAAGCAACATCAGCAGCACCACACAACTTTACAGCCCTAATTTCGATGTCATTAAAATATACAGGGTGGGGCCGAAAGGAAGGGTCACCC
>JAHWFP010010423.1:0-51198 GCA_023313725.1 Lithobius niger | reverse complement strand
CGACAAGCAGGGGAAGCAGGGGGAGGGGGGAGTGGGGGAGGGGAAGCAGGGATGGGGATATTCAGACCACACAATAGGGGTATCCGGGTCCGAGGGAGTGGGGGGACAGGCGGTGCGGGAAGGGAAAGGGTTTACCAGGTGGGGAAAGGGGGAAATCTGACCAGACTATGGCAGAATGTAAGTGGGTAGGCAACAGGGGAGTCCGGACAAGGAGGCAGGGGGCAGTCGGCGCCTTTTTTATTCCATACTGCCCACTTCAGTATTTCGTTCAAGTATGCGGGAACTGGCTAGACCGGTGTATGTTAGTCTAATAGCATTGGCTTCAGTAAGACGCTCTTCTTTTCCCCCGCTAGTGCACCTTGCAGCTAACCCAGTAACTGGCTCCACCATAGAGTTATATACAATAATACTACGTCGTGTTACTGCCCTACAAAGACTACCTTGGTTTACTGGACTACTTAAAGGAATACTTACGATTACTGCAATACTGCGGATTACGGGATTACTACATGATTATTTTGGATTTCTGCATTACTACACAGAATACTTCTGATTACGTCCGTATTGCCACTGATTATCTGAGTCTCCTACGTAGTGGAAACCTCGGTTTACTGAAGATTACCTGATAATACTAAGGATTACCACGGAATGCCAGGAACACCACTGGAATACCAAGACTACCTGAGGATTACCAAAGAATACTGCGGATTACCGAACACTTGTACAACGAATTACCAAAGCACCCTCTCCAAATGCTGAGAACTGAAGCGCTAATTATAATAATACTTCGGACGTTAAATGAAAACTTGAACATTGCTACCGAAAGTAGCAATGTTCTAGTTTTCATTTAACCTGCGAACTATTAAGCGGTGCGATTAACTTGGCGAATGTTTTCGTGTGTTGATATCACTCCTTTGAAGGGCCGAACCATTCGGAACTTGGCGGCCCCTTTTACCAGTTTTGGTTTCACCTCCTTATCTCCTTACATCAACACTTAATGAAAACCCACATAATTTCATATATTTTCGTTACCAAAAAAGGGTTCTTTGTGGTCTCGACAATTTTAGAAGTTTCTATTTTTTTAAATAAATGTTTATACGAGGAAACCGTTATAGTTTGTTCCACATTATGTTTGCAGGAAAATGACTGTATGACGCTACGTTTCTCTCCACTACGAGGGCAAAAAAAAAAAAAATACGTAAATATCCCTCACGTCGACTCTGACAGACAGTAACTGTAAAGACTGCAAGTGTGATATCGCATGTTTTGCACTCGTCAAGGAAAGTGGTATCATAGCGTCAGTTTCCTGCAAACATAATGTGGAAAAAACTGTAACTGGACGGTTTTATCTTTACCGTAACTCTCAGTAATACCATAGATTAGAAAGTTAACTAGATATACCGTCTCACTTCTTCCCGTCCTACGCGGACCTATAGCGGTAGTTGCGATACATCTGATAATGCTTTGCCTTAGTGCTGCTTCGAAGGCAAATGCATTAGCAGAGGTATTAGTAGCCGCAACTACCGCTAGAGGTCCGCGTAGGATGGGAAGAAGTGAGACGGGATATCTAGTTAACTTTCTAATCTATGGTAATACATACACGAATATCATCACTTCAATCCAGTTAAAGAATGTTTTCCCCCGTTGTATATGCATTGCCTCTATACAATGGTCAAAAATTAAAACGGTAAAAAAATATCTGAATGTTTGACATATGTGAGTAACGTTTCACCTGGACTAAACACCACAGTAACATTCTGGTATCAAAACATTACAGAGCTGTATTAGTTTTTTGACTGCATCAGCCAACCGAAGTGCGCTGCAGAGAGAAAAACATGTTCTAAAAGGTGGGGGGGGGGGGGGGGAATGGAGGCTTTATGGCACGTCGATAGTCAGATCATTAGCGCCAACCTCAGTCGCGGTGCACTACTCCGGGTTGCTACTGCGACACAAATTACAGATATGTTAAACAAACCCCCAGATCTAGATCTTATCATTTATCTGTACCTTCAGCAAAAATTTTAAACACCCGGACTGGACTCGGAGCGCGATTACGCAATGACGTGCCGTTGCTTTCTCGCAGCCTGAATTTATAGTGTCCACGGCCTATCTTGAGTTCTCCGCAGAACGAACACAGATAATCGATTGTACGTTTTCAGTAGCAGAGTGCCTTGTTGATATCCAAGATGGTTACAAAAATAATGGCAGCCATCGATTAAAGCCACGCCCTCCAGGAAGATGTAGCCGCTCACAAAATACTTGCAGGACTCAAGATACACCGCGCACACAATAATCGCGATGGCAAGGGTGTTGTAGCCATGGTAGCAATGCTACCTGGATTACCTAAATTCGACATCGTTTGAGTAAATGTTTGCAGTCTTACAATTCACAACAATGAGGTAAAGAACTCACCTTTGACGAAATGATTTTCCCAGTCGCTTCGGAACTCACATTATGGTCTGTTTTCGTTGCGAGCCAGCAGAGCTAAAACCGCCGCTATGTTGAAAATTCTGCAAAGGTCGGTGAGTAAGCGCGCCTTCATCGCCCAACTGACAGGATATGTCTTGCGGACCATGGAAACTGTTGCTACAACCGTATGCAGTCTGGCTGTAGCCAGCTGGCTGCTTGCAGTTGCATGGCTTACCAAAGACGTCAAAATCAGTCAATAAACGGCATACTCATAACTTGAGTGCAGCAATTTCGGCCTTGTAGGCACGTAATAACGCATCGTTTCGCACGAAACTTTCTGCTGTCTAGTTAAGCCTTGACCAGACTGACTGCTCGCAGCTGCACGGCGATGCAGGATAGTGTACGAAAGACGTCAAAATCGGTCAATAAACCGCACACTCGCGATTTGAGTGCAATTTTGACATTATAGGCACGTATTAACGCATCGCTTCGCACGAAATTGTCTTCTGTGCGGTTCAGGCTGTAGGAGTAAGTTTGCGCTGCACATTGCAGCAGACGACCGCAACCAGATACGGACTGGCAATAGGGACAGGGACCGGGCTCTCCCGTAGACTCGTAATGGGGCTGTTTAGATTTTAAGTGAAATTTTTGTTGTCGATGAATTTTTTCTCAATGTAATTTCCTGGTTGGTCATAAAATTTGATCCCATCCCTGATTTCATAGCTTTTAAAAGACTAGCCTATAAGACAGCTTAGGGACCGATGATTATTTATCGCTGGGGGGGGGGGTCTTTTTTGGAGTTCAAAAATGACACTTTCACCAGTCAAAATTCCTCAAAACGCCTCAGATTCTCGCGCACCACAAATTAATTTGTATTATATGAAATAGTAATTGTTCTCTCCTTCGCTTCCTGCGCGTTTCTTTTTCTTGTAATGATGCAGCACATCTGCAGCGGTTTGCCAACGGCCTACGTCACTACTTTGCGACGATCTAAAGAGACAGCACCCTTGTAGATAAGTACACAGCAAGCTACATGCAGCGAAAAAAATTGGCTACTGCCAACTGTAGGCGATTGTCGTATTGCTCAAATTACTGAAAAACGCTAGGGCGCGTTTATGCAACGACTCACAGTCTCACCTTTGCATTCTCGCAGTTAGAATTTAATCGCCGTGATGGCAAAGGTGTCGTTGCCTTGGTAACAACGCCCTCTGGATTACCTAAACTTCCAACATGGATTTAGTAAATGTTTCCAGTCTTATAATCCGTGATGATAACATAAAGAATTCCAGCTGACGAAACAAATTTTCCAGTCGCATCTGAACTCACATATTAGACTGTTTTCGTTGCTAGCCGGCAGAGCTAAAATTCCGCCATGTTAGAATTTCTGACGATTTCTAGCTTCTAGCTGTGAATGAAAGGCGAATCGTTGTGTAAACGCGCCCTTAACACGTAAGGGTTTAATAGGCAATCGCAATGAACAAATACAACTTTAAAGTTTGTACCACAGTTTCAACTGCATTAATTTATCATAATCATAAAAGCACGGCCTTTTTTTGTGCAGTACAGGACGGAAAGTCAAATGGGCTAGAGAAGTATTAAGTAAATACGGATGCAAATATATTTACGTATAGTAAGGACTTAAATGGTTGGGTGCTTGACTGGGAATTGAACCCACAACCTTTAAAACCAAAGGCCGAAGTCCTACCGCTAAACCATACTGACACCGCCAAAAGGAAACGTCCATTACACTTTACGAGCCCATTTGGCTTTTCGTCTTGTTTATCCATAATTTTATTGTGCGTTCTGTTAGTTTTCCCTTGGTGTGTGGCGTGCAAATAAGCGTCTCTCCAGAGGCGACTGAAAGGTTTATGTTTATATGTGTATGTGTATGTGTCTATGGGACGTTTCCTTTTGACCGTGTCAGTATGGCTTGGCAACGGGACTTCGACCTTTTGTTTCATAGGTACTGCGTTCAATTCCCCGTTCAGGCAGTCTGACAGTCCAAAAGGCAACGTAAATATGTTTGCGTTCGTCTTTATTTTGCAGAACAGGGGGACAATTTTTATCAGCGGGGGGGGGGGGGGGGGACCTTGTACCTGCAGCGAAGCTAGCACCTATTTTGTTACTGCACAGATGCGTTTAGTACTGTACGTAACCAGGAAAGAAACCCATCCAATACAAGCAGCACGGTAAATTTCAGCTAAAATGAAGGGAAAAGAACAGCAATTGCTTTAGCACATTGAGGATAAGAAACGCACAGTTCATGTACCCCCTTTTTAAATCAGTGTGGCTGCAGACAAATGTTTTGCCATAAAATATACAGCTTTCATTGTAACCCACTTAACTACGCTGCCAACTATTATAACTCTTCTCCTGTCGTAGTTTATTGGCAGTATAGAGAAAGAGATGTGCCAATAATAGTATCGTAAAAAGGAAGCCACAGTCGCACAAACAAGACCAATGGTTATATTTCGGTGCTTATTGTGTTTCCTTAATGTGTTTCCTTGTGTTTGTTACCTGGCATTTATATTTAGTTTATTTATTTATTTGATTTTTACATTGTTGACTGAACCTTCACTAATGGAAAACTAGGACTGACGGCCAGGGTAGCGTGAGAGGCTACCATGCTCCCTCAGCGGCTATGGGATGTATTCTGGCTAATTCTGGACAATCTTTCGGCCCCGACGATGATCGGAGGTTTCCCGGGTCGAATCCCCGGGCTGGCACCTCCCTTTACCAGATTTCTTCTTCTCTAAAAAGATCTGGTAATGTTCAAAATTGAGCCGGTTCAGCCATACAAGCATAAATGGCTTCGGCTGACGTAAGGCTCGTCAAAATTAAAAAAAAAAAAAAATAAATAAATAAATAAAAACATAAAAAAAATAATGATTTCCCAGCGTGCATCATAACTATGGTGATGCTTTCCTTCCTGTTCCTTTCACGAATGTTGTGAACTGCTTAATCCATACTGTTATTCTACTGGTGAATACAACATTATTAACTATGATTATTGGTAATAAGCCACGAAAGGTGTTGTATTGTGTTGTGATACCAGGATTGCAACAAAAAAACTGGTCGTTCATTGAAGCAAATGTCGTGGGAACTGTATGTGTGAGACAAGATTATGCTGCACTAGTGTTTTTTACTGTTTTAAGTTGGGTCTGATGAAGGAGTTGCGAATTAGCACCGAAATAGAGCCAAGGTTCTTGTTAGAGCGACTGTGGCTTACTTTTTACGATATTATTGGCAGTATTTCAGGGCATTTTTTTAGGAAATGTGACTGGAGGTCGACTTTCACAAAAAGGCACGACTTTGATATATAAGGGCCCCATTATGTTAATGGCTTAACTATTAACATAATAAAAAAAACCACTATGTGCAGTGGTGTAAGTGAAGTTTTGTACTGAGGGGAACACTAGTCATTTAGCCAAACTGTGTGTAGGTATCTACAGTCAGTCAGTCTGCGTGGCTCCAGACTGACTTATCTCTAGTAGGAGGAGCCAACAAGTTTAGAAGTACTTCCTTTAGGAGTAGTTCACTTTAGAAGCAGTTCCTTTAGAATTACTTCAATCGTCTGTTTTCCACTTTAGAAGTACTTCAGGTTAGAAATACTTCCTTTAGAACTAGTTCCAGTCGTCTGTTTTCGATTTAGAACTACTTCAGTTTAGAAATAGTTCCATTAGAAGCACTTCAGTTTAGAAGCATTTCCTTTAGAAGTACTTCAGTCGACCCGAAGCAATAACAGCTAGGAGGTTTGGGAAGCGCAGAGCCCCGGAAGCTGACGAATTTTTGTTATTTTCCAGCATTTTCTGGCCTTGTAAAGTGCCGTTGGAAACATTTCTACAAAATCAGTTTTGCTGACTGCATTATACGCATAAAAAAAAGTTTGTAATGTAAATCTTTCAGTTTTTCACACTAGATACTTATTTTTTTATAAATAAAATATGTCTTCAGGATAGTCATGGTTTTTTTTTTCAGCTACGCAAAAAGTGACAATTTGCCGAAACCGAACAAGCCTTCAAAACCAGAAAAATAACACCTCAACGTGCCCTTTTACAAAAATTGCCCGTGCTCTTTTACAAAAATTGCCCCTGCCCTCTCGATGGTCTGTGTACGTTACTGGATTTTACCTACCGTGAAGATTCGTTGTGAACTGGATTGGATCTGAATTCATTATCCATATCCCCAAAATTTGTATTTAGCGAAAAAACATTCTCATGAAAGTATTAAATGTAGTAAACTTGACATTTTATTTCTTTTTTAGGGTTGACCTCCAGTGGGTCCAATTGAGTTTAACTGGAGGTCCACTTTCGGCGGTTGCAGGTCCATTTGGACCTCCAGTTAGCATGTAAAAAAATGCCCTGCAGTATTTTCTAAAATAGACAATTTTCCGGACGTGAAGCAGATCCTCGTTAAGTCTTTTACCTGGGTTTACACTAAGATCAGGATCGATGCTGCAGAATCTAATTCCGCTGGTCATGCTGAGTGTAACCGCTAAAACCACATCCCGTCCACACGCAAGAACTAGACCCATTAAAAAAAAAAAAAAAAGCACACGACACACGCATCAAGCCATAATAATTAACGACATCATGCCTTATTTAAATTGACGTTCACCGCACGGGGGTTTGTGGACTTTGTGCGAATCAAACGCGTAATGTTACATCTTCCCGCTTTGGCGTGAGACGGCGTAGCAATGTAGCGAGCAACGTAATAATAATTGACGATGTCATGAATGTTTCATCAGTGTCTACCAAGCCAACAGCAGTTTTGTGGGCTATAAAAACCCTCGTAAAAACCGTCAATGTGCAAAAGATGTAACTAGATTTGAACACACACACACAACGCAGTGGAAAACAAAACAAAAAAAATCCCCTAACTTAAAAACTTTAAAAGACCAACTTCTTGCAGTGTGATAACATTGTTACGGTCGTACGACGCGTAACGATATTTTTTTTTTAAATCAGGAACCTACTTTGAAATAAACGTTGTCTTTTTCCCCTTTCTTGTAAACTTGCGTTTGCGTATTAAAAATCGTCCACATAATAACGGTGCCTCACCGAACCGTTCTGTACGGCGTGTCCATCGTGTCGATTGCAGCCTTCGGGCACGACGTTCAGTTCGCATTGCAAAGTCAGCCAATCAAATTGCAAAGTTTAGCCAAAGTTAGACAACTAAAAAGTAAAGTTAGCCAATCAAAATGCAAAGTTTAGCCAAAGTTAGCCAATCAAAATGCAAAGTTAAGCCAAAGTTAGCCAATCAAAATGCAAAGTTAACCTCCCAGATTGACTTTCTTGTGTGACTCAGAAACGCACTGGTTTTTTTTTTTCGTGTTTTTTTTTCTTTTGTTACATTCACTCAGCCCTATGTACTACACGTAGCTAAATTTATTTACGCGTGAGATGCATTAAAGTAGGAGAGAGGATTCCACACCCAGGCACGTCGGGATGGGTAAAAGTCGGACACGTAAACTAGATTTGCCGACTTATTAAATCGGCCGATTTATTGAATTAACTGTCTTACTGAATTAACCAACTTCTTAAGTAGGTCGATTTGATGAATTTACCGATTTGTTGTATTTGCAAATACCTGATACCTTTGAATTTATGTATACGCACGCACATATTGTAAATAAATACTGGGTGGTTAAAAGGAAAATGAAATAACGGAAATAAAAACAAAAAACAATCTCACGCTTATCAACGAATTGTATGATAATAATAATAATAATAATAATAAAATGTTTGTTGCAGTAGCACGCAGGTCAGGAAAGGACTCCAGTGAGTCACTAATATTCAGCCAACAAAGGGCAGCATTCAAGATGCTGGGAGAAGAAATGTACTTCTGGTTACAATCGATGGCACAAAGAAAACTGCACCCAATTTAAACTGCCAAACCCCCTAAACTCCTGTCAACCAGTAATAAAAACGATGAAAAATGAGAAACAAGAGGTTAAAAAATGAAAAGCAGTAAAACTAAAGTTATATACAATAAAAAGTATCCTTAGATGACTTCAGAATTAGAAGCTACAAAGGGGAATAGGTGTAGGAATTATGGGGAAAAATGTAACGAAGACGGATGCGGTAAAGTATAAAAGGACCCGGCAGACACATGTAACGTTTGGTGTGCATTTAATTAAAAATTCTCTAAATTTTCAAGCATTCCTGCTTTTCTACAAGGAGACTACAAAACAACAGAAGAAACGTACATTAAAATACTAAACAACACATGCAAAGCACATTACCGTGCATTAATTAATGTGTTTAGTTCTCAGACCTTTTAAAAGAGGATAAGTTGACCAATGACAACAATTTTTTTCAGTACTCCACAGAGGAACTTGATACTGTCTCACTGGGCAATGAGTTTCAAACTCGGGCAGCTCTAATAGCATAGAAATTTTGTCTACAAGACAGTCGCGAGTGTACAGGGGTGATTAATTTATAATTGTGGCTCCACATCCAGATTACAGTAATTAGTACGAAAAAGGGGAGGTCAATGGAAACGAGCCCATGGATGATCTTAAATGCTAGAGTGAGATCACTCTTCAGCCTTCGAAGTTCTATCGAGTCGAATCCTAGCTTCTTGAGACGTTCACAGTATGGCAGGTCTCTCATGCCTTGTAATGACTTTGTAAAACGCATTTGGGCGCTTTTCAAGTGGTCAATGTTCTTGAAAAAATTCGGAGACCATACCGGACTTGCGTATTCCATTAATGGCCAGACATAAACCTTATACGCCCCAATTTAGTGTTAGCATTTCTGACTTACAGCTGCAATGAAATATGGCAGATCTGCGGGTTGCTGCCAACACCATATGGTTACAGTGGGTTGAGAATTTCAAGTCAGCCGCATACCAAACGCCGCGGTCTTTTACGACATGTGCTAGGTAAAAGTTCATCGTTTATGGGGATGGGGTTGAGGCTTTATGGTGCGTCGACAGCTAGGTCATGAGCACCAACCCCAGTCACAGTGCAGTGGTCTGGGTTGTTACTTCCCCACACATTACAGGGATGTCAAACAAACTCCAATCGTTTATGGTGTAAGTGGAAGTTTGTTTTGGTTTCCTACATGAAAGCATTTCCATTTCGTGTACGATATGGGCAATTGCTAGTTTAGTGCCCAACACGAGACGTATTCCATCTCGTTCTGCAATGACGGACTTTCAAGAATACTAATAATCGCCGAGTGTCGCTTTAAGTCATCCGCAAATTAAGCCTGATCTACGTTTGCCGGGTTGCAGGTCAAATCGTTTAAAAATTAATTAAAAAGTAAAGGACCAAGCACCGAACCTTGCGGCAGTCCGCTGCTTACATGTGACTATACTTGTTGGGTTCTGTCAGTGACGAACGCACGAATCCAACATAAGAGTGGTCTACAAAAGTTGTATGTTTGTAATTTAGAAAGAAGCTTACTATTATAATGTACTTTTGATCCAAACGTTTTTTTTTTGTATCGAAAAGAATGTCCGAAGATTATACCGTAGGCAAGGGCCTCAGTCCATTTATATAACTAGAAGAAGCTGACGTAGCAAAGAACGACCCGATAGAAACCAAATTGCTCGCTGCTAACAAGATTTAATCTGTTGATCTAATATGGCAACACTGTGTTGCACACAACCGTCTCCATTATCTTGCACACGGAAAGACGAAAACAACCCAAGAAAGCGAAAATCATACACTAGAAATAACGTAATCCAGTAAGCAACCTTTATGCACTTACGTTTCGTCGGAGTGGTGTGACCCGGGTTAGAATTAACAGCCCAATTCGTCTCCAGCCTACTGACATAGACCCTTTATCGCTATGGCAATTCCTCCACTGGCATAAAGAGGACTCAGTGAACCTGTTATAAAGTTACAGCAGTGACTAGGGCTCCATACGACCGAGAATGCTTGCGGCCATAGGCAATGGAGAAGGAACACAAATAAATACAATGGTTTAACAAAGGATTAAATAAATATACACAAATCGCTGTAATTAGTGCATGATTTTTGCTGTTTTACTTAACTTAATCTTTAATTTACATAATTTACAGCAAATTGTGTATATTTATTTAATCCTTCTTTGAGCTTTTCTATTTATTTGTGTTCTTCCTCCATTGCCTATGGCCGCAAGCATTTTCAGTCGAAACGCCGTGGGTACAGCTAGTTTCACTTGATTTCATCTTCAGGTCTTAGTCATTTATTGTCTTTGGTTAAGTCCTAAAGTTATCTTTTTTGTGTTTTTTAGAGTAGAGAAAAACGATATGCAGTTGCCTATGGCCCTTCAACAACTGCCGCTAAAGGATTTCGTGTTTTTGTTTTCCTGGAAGAGTTTTAGCCAAACTGTATGGTGCGCAAATAGCGTAAAAAAAAAAAAGAACTGAAGTAAAGCTACAAAGCGTCATACTGGTATTGACTTTTCACCATACCCGTGTGTTGCTAAAGCGCTCTGCGGGGAAAAAAAAAGAAAAAGTACGGATATATAAAGGCCGTGACAATTTGCCCTGGGCAAATACTGCACACCCCATGGTTATAGCGAATTAAAAAGAATAACGTGGACTATTCTATGTAATAATCTTGTCATGGTATCATGAGAAACTATCTACGCCGACAAGATTATCCGCTTCAGTGTTGGCAGCTGCATTTACTTACATCCTGTGGAAGAGATACCACATAACCTTATAACCTTGTATTGATCGTGACAAGACAGGGAACGATGACATAGTGTTAAGATGTGCTGTTGCCTGCTCCCTCGCAATATAGATTAACGACAATGACCCCCAAGTGAACAACCTCGTCAAACACCCAGCGTGTGTAGACTCAATCCAAACAGTTCTGCAACTGAAAGTGGCCGAAAGTGACTGGGTACCTCAAATTCACGACACGTAGTCTGTAACTCAAATCAAGGGGATAGTATACGATATGGGTCAACATTTTAAAGCATTAAACCTAACGCAACTACAAGCCGTAAGAAGTATAAAAATAAAAGCCACAAAAATATTTACACAATATGCGGCGTTTCGGAGTGTTCTGTCCTCCGTCATCAAGCAAAAAAAAAAAAGACTAAAAATCAATAAAGCCCAGAGGCATTAAGTCATAATACGCTGAATAAAGACTGTAATCATGCAACTAACTGGGACCAAAAATAAAACACCTTTCCTATCGGAAAATTAAAACTAGGAAACAGGCTTTGGGCCTATTGTATAGGCGGAACAGATAGAAATTTATTTTAAATTTCTAGTACTTTGCAATGCTTGTTAATGTTCCTTAAAAATCTGGATGCAATACTCACTCGGCTACGTTTGAGTTTTTTGCCTCTTTCACATGAAACGAATGTGAGTCGTTAACAAATCCTTTTGTTTGTTCCATTTGACTGTCTTCCTCTAGTGGTTAAAATACGATAATCAAATGTTATTATTTTGTTGAGTTACTTCGAAAAAGATTGTTAGCTATAAAAAAGGAATAATGATTTATTATGACGGTGTTTAAAAGTTCACTTGATTACCAGCTGCACAGTGCATGCTTCGTCGAAATTCTTTAACTATTCAGGATTCCAAAAAGTGAGTGTTAAATCAATGAATTAAAAAAATCGTAATTTCGTGGCTTATAATTGATCAATTTACGGCAAATTCGAGATCAGCAGTACTTTTTGGGCTATCTATAGTCTGTTCCACATTATGTTTTCAGAAAACTAACTGTATGACGCCACGTTTTCTTCCACTACGAGTGCAAAAACATGTAAATATCCCACTCGTAGACTCTACAGTAACTGCGTAGAGTCTGCATTTGTGATATCCACATGTTTTTGCACTCGATAGTGCAAGGAAACGTTGCATCATACAGTTAGTTTTCTGCAAGTATAATGTGGAACAGACTATAGCAAATGTGGTAAATTTCAGAGCAATCAGCCCTTTAGTTTATGCTCCAGCCTGACTACAAAAGTGCAACCAACCAACCAACCAACCAACTTTTTTCAATTCGGTGTCCGTTGTAGGCTACACTGCACACCGTCAAAAAAGTTTTAAAGGAACAAGTGAACCAAAGTCGGTCATGGAAAACTGACAAAGCCAGCAACCTCCTCCCTGCAATGCAGGTTAGACAGGTCTAACATATCTTTCTAACCTTTTAATTTCCAACCTGCATTTGCAGAGAGACGTCGCTGGTTTATTCACCGTTAGTGACTTGGGTTGGTAAACCACTACGGAATGACTGACTTGGAATCCATGACTAACTTTAGTTCACTTGCTCCTTTAAAATTTTTTATTTTTCGTAGGCTAAGATAATTTAATTTTGTTACAGTTTGTTGTATGATTGTAGTCTTTTATTGAGTGGTTTTATTATGACTTTAGGCTTTGCGCTTTATTCCTGCTTTTTTTATGCTTGATAACGGGGACAGAATGCTCCGAAACGTCGTATAGCATATCAACCTTTTAAATTTATTTTTTATTTTTAGACAACTTAATGTTTAGACAACTTAATGTCATCTAGCCTTTAATCTTGCTTGCAAGAGAATGTTTTAGACAACTTGTTCCCCCTCTACTTAATTTTCATGAATTTAATTGATATTACCACTTCAAACCATGTAGCCTTAATGTTTGAACTAATTTGAACTAATTTGCCATTCACTGATTATGGCGGTGATGGACTCACCGAAAAGGAGACTATACTAGCTAATAAATCTGCCAAGTCAACTTTTATTTTTTCCGACTGTGCAAAATTGTGTGGTTGGTTCCGTAGGCCAATGCACTGAAGATGTGTTTCATTACGGTCCGAAGAAAGTTTTAGGAATTCGACGACTTTTCAAAGAACTAAAAAACTATTGCTTGTTTTCTATCATACTTGATTTTATCTCCTTGGAGCCAACCGAAAGAGGGAGAGGAGAGTCACCTGTTAATTAATTAATTAATGGGAAGACAACAAGAATGACAACACCACCTGGTGTCTATAGTCTTAACTCACTATACTTTTTCCTAATATTTTGAACAAAACTGTCACCAGGATGTCACCACGAGGACAACATTTATAACTCATATAGCGAGAGCGCCCATTTCATAAAACATAATGAATTTTAACCGCACAACTAATAAAGATGGCAATGTAACGCCAGTTTTGGCGGCAAGCCAACCGAGACAGAATCCTGTAAACCAACGTCGTAAGAAAGAATTTTGGTGGTGGCAAAGACGCTGGTGCCTTCGATAGCAAAGAGAATGAGATGTCAGCTGAGGGCCTGACAAAATCAACCAACCTTCGCCTCCGAGAGCAAAGACTGTCGGGCTTAAGGGCAAAGAGGTCACTAGAGTTTTAAAGAATACATTCCGCATTTTCTTAGGACAGTGACATCCGTCAAGGGACCTCCGAGGCACATAACGCCATTCGTATTGTATACATGAGTCAGTGTCGCCACACAATGAAAACGATTGAAAGCAAACATCGAAACAAGCGTCGAGACACTAAGACTATACCTGGCAGAGGATTGCAATTTAAAGAGTCAGCAGACAGTTGGGATTTACAACTAATGTTTTTAAGGACAACAAACTACACTAATAATAAGAAACTTAAACTTGAAGCGCTATGCAAACAGTACCTTATATTTCGAAGTTGTAAATTCGGGTTGACTTCATTTTTTCAAAGAAGTTCAAGAGTACAGCTTCGAAATATAAGGGTATCTGTTTGCCCGTTTTGTGCTTAGTACTTCAAGCGTAAGTTTTTTTTTCAAATACAACAACGCATATTTTTAACTCTCTGTGGCTAACAATAAGAGATAGGAACACGACGGAGGTCGTTACTGTTCTTCTGTAACCTTACCCACTACAATTATGGAAAGGAAGTAAATACAGCTTTACTAATTAAGACCTGAACCCAAGACCAAACACTCACTAGATGAACAACAGTGCCAGTGCAGTGCCAGCAGGCTACTTAGTCCGATTTGCAGGACGGTTGGCTTTATAACTTTTCCTTTCCCGTTTGAGGACATGATTAAACTTTACTTTTGAATGGAAATGATATACATTTTCCAAACGTTATTATGAAACATGAAAGTTAATTACGTGTTAATGTTTGCTATACGGTGGTAGACTATGACAGAAGTTATAGTCTACCACTTCTGTTATAGTCTACCACCTTCTGTAACGAATAATTATTGAAATAACGAAACATTGTTCTACGAGTATGTAAAATCACACTATCATACTTTTCTACCGGTTAATGTCGCTCTCTGTGCATAATGCAATACGCAACACAGCCTTTACATAACTGCTGCAGAAGTCCCATTGTAGCTTTTCCCGTACAATACGTACTACAATAATTTTTATAAAAATACGAAAACGACCTTCCATTGGGCAAAACAATCATTCCATATTTGATATGATCAATCCAGTCTGTAATGCTATTCGTCTACTTAGCTTAAAACTTTACCTTGATTTTTTTGTTTTTGACGTTACAACCTTGCCACGCCATCAGACTTGTCGATATACAAAAGTAAAGTCCCAAAGGTCAGGGGTCACCCGGGTGACCCCTGACTTTGGGACACCCGGTATGTGTTTATGATGTCTTGAAGTAAAATAAAAGAGAAGTTTTAGCCATTAAGACAACTTCAAATGTAATGTAGCCAACGCTTTCGCCTAATAAGGTATCGTCAGGGCAAAAATGTGACCAATCAGCACCCACTATTCATGTTGTCAAGTGATGATTGTACACATTTTTGCCCTGATGATGCCTTATTAGGCAAAAGCGCTTGACTACATTAAATTTAAATATGTCTTAATGGCTGAAACTTCTCTTTTAAGATTTGTCGATGCCAACACATTACAAAACAACCAAAGCCAACATGGACTCTTTGCCGGAAGCCGACTTAATTATTTGGGTTTTTTTGCTGTTTTTTTTTCCATCCTATTTAGACGGAGGTTCGTGTAGCTGCTGCTTCCATTCCAAAGAGTGAGGGGAGGTACAATCTTCTTATCACAATTCTTGTCCAATTTCTTTGCATTATTACCGTAATTTTAATCATTTTTGCCTAATAAATTTGTGTACCACAGCCGCAAGCCGCAAGAAGATTTAAACGTAAGAGCTGTCGAGGTGTGCAAAGGTTTTAATTCAATATCACAGCCAAGGGGTTCTGCAGAAGAGGGGTAAGGGGGTAGGGGTGGGTGGGCCGGGGGAAGAGAAAAAGAGATAGACATAATGAACGAAAAAGCGCCTACTTTATTGCGTTGCCTTGGTTTAAATTCCCTTTCCCTGCTTTAATTAAATTTCGGTGTCAAGCACCCGTTCTTAAGTTGATTGTGTACACCAAATAAAGCCAGACTCGTAACATCGGCACGTGTAAAAAAAATACAATGAAATGAAAAAAAAAAAGTTTCCTTCACCAGTAAAGCATTCATTCTGCGAAATGCGATACGGAATTACGAAAGCTTTTTTGATTCCTTTTGTGGAGTAAAACTGCGACGGATATCGCCGTGAGAAACGAACAATACGCCTCTTGGCAAACTGAATACCGAAACAAAGTACGTATCTTGATTTCTTGTTCAGATTAAAAATATTTTACTCATTTCGCAAAGTTGCGTATGTCACTTCTTAGGAATTGTGGTGACAAATGAGAAATAATTACGTGACGATAACGGCCAGCGATCATGGGAGAATAAAGGTGAAGACAAGGCCTCAAGAGTTAACGTTGGTAGGTATGCGATGAGTTACAGCAGTAAATTAAAAGCCAGGCCACATGATAGTATAAGCACAATGAAACGCTGGTTGGGTCTGGCTGGGAAAATGACGGCAAAATTCACAGATAGGATGGTTTACTGTGGTTTAACAAAAAAATTCAGAATTACTTTCTGAAGAGAAGAATCGGTTCCAAGATGCCCACTGACTGGCACGAATCCCACCAAGACATATATAAAAAAAGCAAATTTTAATTTTCAGTCCTCATTTATAGACCTAGTTCTCTAAAAAAAACACAAAATGAAGAGCAGCAACTCACTGCTGCAGCCTATTACCAAGGTCCGTAAAGAGATCTGAAAATTAAAATTTGCTTGTTTTGTTATATGTCTTGTGGTTTATTGGCCCACTCGGGGCAAAACAGGAGTCGAATGCACGGATTGTGACGATGGTTCCAGGGTTGCTCGACAGAACAGCCGACCAGAGGTTGCAAGAATACAGCAAGGCGTTTACAATGGTGGGTTTCAATTCCTGAGTGATAGGAGCTATGTTGCAGCGTCAGGGAGAGGGGGTGGGGGACGGGTATAAAGGTGACGACGGTAAGGTCAATGCACCATCCTCAGTCACGGTGCACTGGCCCAGGTTGCCACTGCGCCATACGTTGCATCGGGCTTCAGACCGAAACTGAGAGCAGAGATCCTTTGTTGGCCGCCCTAATTTAGTAAGGCATGTTACCCATAATGCATCTTAATAACAACGGGGCATCAACTAAATGCCCAGACAGGTTGGGCGGGGAGTCGAACCGTAACTGAAGACCGGTAATACCTTTTTGAAATTGCCGAACTGTAACCGTAACCAAACCAAAAAAATAAGTAAAACTGGTCGAACCAAACCGACATTAAAAAAAAAAGCTGAACCGTAAATGGAAACCGAACCGAAAAACAAACGGTTCGATTCCCTGACGTTGAGACAAGTCTACACTTGAAAGTACGAGGATGGTTAGTGGCTCCCTTTATCAAGCAAACTACTGCCCTATAGACCCTTACCGTGAACCATCCTACAATACAACTAAAATTCATAAATACGACATTACATAAAATAGCTAACATATACTAATGACCATAGAAACTGTATCACAAGATAATACACACGAGAGACCAAAATACAGCACGAATATTAACATCGTTGCCACTAGTACATCAATTCATCCAACATACTATGTCAACTTCAGAGTAAGAAATCGTCTATACTAAGCCTTCATTTGGAATACATCAAGGCTGATTGTACGGTTGCAGCGCATTCTCGTCAACTGCCTTCATTCATTGCAGGAGTCGTTTTGCTGGCTTCCACTGTGGATTGCAAAGGGACGGGAGGCAGGCCCCTCACTGCTTCGACTCCATCTTTGCATGTACACAACTGACGATATACGTATACACTGCATTGATGCACTCGAAATAAAAAAAACGTAGTAGATGACTTGTTTTACTCTGACGATGACATCGCAGGTTGGATGACATGATGTCGAAATAAGTACTATTGTGTATATGCTAACGCATGCCAGGCTTTTTATTTACCATCTCCCCGCCCCCCCCCCCCCCAGGCTGTTTCTCAAGTGTTGTGTTGTTCATGCATGCATATTTGTTGGGCTGACGTCGGTGCTCGGCTGCTTAAAAGCCATGGCCAAAACTTAACACTGGCTTTGTTTTACTTATGTCTGGCATAATACGGCATGAAATGTCTGGCAAATCTATATAATAATCCTGGAGGACGGCTAAAAGGAAGACTAAAAGGAAAACCACTTCTCCCCTCCTCGCGCCCGCATTGAAAATGCACTCTCCCATTCTACCTGCATGGAAACAGGAGGCAGGCATGAGTGGTCGATCAACTCAATAAAGGTTCAATCTGACAAGTCGTCGGGCCGAACAATCACTTCTCCCCTCCTCGCGCCCGCATTGCAAATGCGCTCTCCCATTCTACCTGCATGCAAACAGAAGGCAGGCATGAGTGGTCGATCAATCTGACAAGTCGTCGGGAAGAAAGCCGGAAAAATGTCCCGGGAAAATGTCCCGGGAAATGTGTCAGTAAACTTAATTCATGACCGGCCCCGTGCATAGCACGGGTTTCCTCTAGTTTTCTAATAAAGTGGTAGACACCATATCGTCAAGCTAGTTGGAATGCGATAAAATACATGATTAAAATATTTTAATTCTAATGCTTTCCTCAAATCGTTGAAGAATCTCATTAACATTTCGAGGAAAGCATTCAATTATACCACACGCCATGGCTGTTTGCTGTGACGTTCATATCACGTGACTGGGCTAGTCTAATCAGACGGCCAAACAGCCGTTGTTCTCGTTCGTCATTGGCTAACTCATGGTGACGTCACGGCAAACAGCCATTGCGCATGGTTTAGATGAATCCAATTTGAACGCTTTCCTCGAAATGTTGGCAATATTCGGAAAACCTAATTATAGTGACGTGATACAGAGCACGTCCAAAATTTAAAATAAGGCTTAAGAACAATGACCTTCCTGATAAGGTAAATTTGGGTCCAGCAATGCCACGTAACAAACAACTGTACGTTTTCGGCTTCTATTCAGCAAACAAATATTTTGACTTACTGTAAGGTTTGACCTCAGTCTCTCTTGTTAAAGCGAACATATTGATGCCTATTACCTTCACCATTTTTTAAATTTCTACACCAAACTTTGGCGTGTGGGACTTGTAGGAATTGGTAAACATGCATGCCAAAATTTACTAAAATCCATCGGATCAGAGCTGGTATCTGGACATGAGCTGAAATCGTGAAATTTCCGATTGTTTGTTTTCTTCTTGGGGTGAACACATTTTTACGCACTTTGCTCACAGAATTAACTAACTTTCTTATAAAAATGGTTCGCAGCTCATTTTTTAGATAGGGCTCTTCCTTCAAGTGATAGACACTGATAAAGTAGTTGTGGTCTAAATTACTAGTCTCGTTGTTTTGCATTGTTTTAGGCAGCAACATAAATAAGTCAAAGCCAACCACTAGGCGTAAGTTGAAGTCTGATGGAATAATTTATTAGCGATCGGTAACCGTAGTTGGCTTTCTTATCCACAAAAACGAAAACCACAATAATAACATACAAAAGGACAACAAAATCTTGTGTCCGGATGAAGCCTAAAGCCCTCTGCAGACAGAAGAAAATGTCTTGCGAAGCGATGCGAAACTACGTGCCAACAAGGTCAAAATAGCTGCAATCGTATGGCTGGTGTTGCATTTAACGACCAATATTGAAGTGTTTTTACACCATACTGCGTTGCCGTGCAGCCGCGAACAGCCATTCTGGTTAGGGCTTCACGACCGGAGCATTGCATGACTTTGCCGCGTTGTCGTTGCCTCGCTAGGACGTTGCTTCGTATGGACCAAAGCTCTCATGGACGGTGCTCTCAAGGCCAAACACCACAAAATGTAAAATTGAAAAAATAATTACAATGACGCCTCGTGAATTGAAAAAAAATTTGTTAATTCAACAGTATGAAAAATTAAGAGTTGGTGCTTTCAAGTTGTACACAATGCCACGTAGGAAGTTTAATAATGCGGCACACAAAGTATTGAACGATTTTCTTGATATTATTAGAAATGGTCTTACATGCTTTGCTTCGAGCGTGAAATTAATATATTTTTTTGTTAAATTAAAACACTTTTTGAAATCTTTTCATTTTTTCTTTCAGTCACATTTTCCGAGGTTTGGTAAATGCGAGGTTTGGTACATGTGACGTTTCGTCCATGCGAGGTTTTGTCTGCGAGGCTGCGTCTCACGACGCTTCGTCCGCAAGGCATCGTCCATGATTCGAAGACTCTCACAACCACATGGTATCAAATTAAAAAAATTTTAAAAAACCGCACCGACTATTCACTAAAAAACCACGACTGCGCTCGGCACACGGTAATTATTTCCTGCCATCATACGGCCAGGCAACGTTCCCAATAATTTCACAAGTGGTAGCTTACTACTTGATACAGGCATCGTAGATCCAACAACGTACAAACACATCCTTCGATACTTTCTTATCTACAGAGCCTATACAAATATCAGTGTCATGCGCTAAGACCACATACTCTAAATACTACCTACTTACGCCAACACACTACCCCAATGTACAGCACTACCGTCCACGTCACCAATCACCACCAACACGTTGTTTTGTCGTTTGTACAACAATACTCTATCATAATGGAGACGACATCACAACTATAGAAGTCTCAAAGATGTGGCCACATTGATATGAAAGCTTTACAATGAATGCTTCATGTGCGACTGACGTACATACATTAGTGTGCATTAAAGCGAGCTCTTAATTTAGACTAACATATTTGATTGCTACATCACCTATTTATTACGGCTGCATCATTGCATCACAAAGATGCCTGTGAATGTTCGACTAGCAACAACTGTGGTAAGTGTATGTGCCGTAAAATAGTTAATTGACCAGTGCAATCTGACCTTTATTTTATGTTGTCAGTAGGGCAGGGAGAGGGGTACAACGAGGACACAAATCTTTTGAAACAATTTTCATTATTCTTCATAGTCTCCGCATTACGCGAGCATTGACTTACTAATTAGCATTAGTATCGGACAACAGGCCTATATTTCACTGCCAGTCGGCTGATGCCATTAGCATGGCACTTCGTTACAACCGAGTTTTGCCGTAACCCAATCGGGAGGGCTGGTTGACTGTCGCGAGATTTGCAAATCAAATCTTCATTAAAATAGCGTCATTAATCTCGCAGCGAATACCACTCGTATAAATTATTCGCGGGATCACAATCAGTAAAATAAAACGCTGCGGAGTTTTGTTGGGAGGTAGTCCAGGGGCCAGCCATGCTGGTTGGTGTATGCAAATTTGAGTATGGAAAATTTGTTTCAGTTATTTCTCGTTTACTGGGCTAACCACATCCGGGATTGTCACAAGTCATAGGACATTGTAAATTCCTTTTCAATCAGCTTTAAATTAAAACAAAAATCGAACCATATTGGACCCATAGAAGCTGATATATCGTATTTTTACATTAATGATGCAGGGGCAATTTGCCCCCCTCCCCCCAACTCGGAAACGTTAGGGGTGGGGCGCGATCACCCAACTTTTTTTGACAACCTTTCCATATGCACATTGTGTATGCAAACAAATTTTGCATAATCAAATTTGCATACACCAGCACGGCTGGCCCCAGGACTAAAGGGGGGGGGGGACTTTCTATTCCAGAATTACTGTGAATTGAATGTTATAACTTTAAGCCAATGAACTGATATTTCTGTGCAGTACGTATAATTATATCATTCGGTCAAGTTCAATGCATATTGAGTTAATGGATTTGTATGTGCTTTGACTCATTTGCATTCGAGATAGGATTTGATTTGAACGACTGATGGCACACACATGTCTGTTTGATTAACTTAAGCAGGAAGCATAAACATGTATATCATGCACCATAAACAGGAAGCAGTTTGGTAAGCTTTTACATTATGGTATGGGTTTTGTTAGTGAACTGTTTGAACCAGCAACCTAGGATCGCAACTCAGCCACGCATGACGACGGAGCTATATCGTGCACACTGTGCCTATCCGTTATTGCCCTCAGACACTGTTTTCATCCATTTACAAAATGGATCAAAACAGTGCCTTATATTTCGGAACTTTAGAGAATTGGCTTCATTTTTCAATGAAGTTAGAAGCACGAGACGACCAAATTACTCGATCATCAAAATGATGCAGTGTGATCGTTTTGAGCGTTTTAATTCTTTTGGAAATAAAGCATACGCTACAAAACTTTGCAACACTGCAGAATGTAACTGAAAGATGTAGACGTCAAACAACAAAGTTCACACATTACATGACACACATGTTAGGAAAGCCTTCCGTGTTCGAGCTACAGATCTCGTTAGTTTAAGTTTTCCTGTCCTAGTTAACAGATTTCATTAGTTAAAGCCTTTCTGTCCAAGTTACCGAGCTAGTTAGTTTAAGCCTTGCTGTACAAGTTACATCACTCGTTAGCTAAAAGGCTGGTTGCCACCAAACGAAGATTTGTGGCTTCTAGTGGCATTTAGCGCTATCTCGTTCTCTCTAGTGCCTGCTCACAGCAAGCAAAGGAATGCACTAAGAAATATTTTTCAATGCAACAAACAAGCAACGTGCCTCCTTAGTTATTTATTATAAAGAATCTACTGAGGAGCCACTTTCCCACCTAGAGGCAGCAATATTCGTTAACCTTTACGGCTTGCCCCCAGGTGCATTAGGATGCACAACATTTTCATTCAAGAATAATTAAGGAGCCACGAGTTAGTAGAAATTTTCTTTGTGCATTCCTTTGTTTGCTGCAGCCAAGTGCTAGACAGGACTCGATGGTGCTACATGCTGCAAACTTTCATTTTCTGGTCTCGTTACTTTAAACATTCCTGTCCAAGTTACAGATCTCGTTAGTTTCCTATCCAAGTTAAGGATCTTGTCCAATAGAGTCCAGGCGACTGAAACGATTTCAAAATAAGAGTTACGTTGCGTCGTTTCGATAGTCGCCCTATTCCTAAAAAAGCAATCAGTGTATTACACTTAACTATATGCTGCGCTAACTCCATATAGCGCAGCAATATCGCACATGCAACGAGTTACCTACAATCGAAACTGAAACTTATAATGAGACGCAGGCTTGTCCCATGCTCCATCACTCTCTTTGATTTTTGGCTAGAGTAAATAACGAACAATGATCGTCTGTTTGTCCTTTAAATACAAAGGACCTAAAATTAGCCTTGACGACGTGGCGCACACCTGTAACTGTCTTATAGAGGTGGCGACCTCTACATACAGATTTCTGCACCACTGTGGATGTTCCTGGCTTAGCAACAATAAATTACAAAAACATATTCCCCTAACTTTTCTATTCTTCTGCTAAAGCACTATAGGAGCACATCAGTCAAAAACTCAATAGCAGATATTAAGCATCGGCCGATATAAGTTTTTACCGATCCGATACTGATGTCGATACCGATAATAATAATAAAGAAATACGATAAAAAACTTAATTCCATACCAATGCAACTTCACTATCTGTATTGCATGTGTTCCAACTGCTGAGATTATCCAAAAAGTTCTGTGCCGCAATAAGAGCATTTTTACTCTTATTCATACTTACGGCTTCAGTACATTCATCTTCTCAGTTAGATTTCAAGCTGGTCGTTGTAAAACTTAAAGCTTCAAAACCATCAAGTACTACATTTTCGATTACAAACTGAGCAAAATGGCTTTGCCTTTCTCACTTGGTTGTTTCTTCTGCCACACTTGGTGTCAGCTTTGCAGGCAAGAAGGTGGTGTTTCTTGGTGTAACAAATATCTGTATTGGAGCCTGACAGCGGTCCGATACCTATATGGAAAAACTACCAATAAACACTGATTATACCGATATTGATATCAGTATCGGTATAATCAGTGTTTATTGGTAGTTTTACTGATATCAATATCGGACTATCCCTAGCAGATATATCAAAACCTGGCAAGAAGTAAGCCAAACATGCATTGCTCTAAGCATTGTAAATTCGACATAGAAGGAAAGTATCCTTTTTATGATGATACCTAGCAGAAGAGCCAAATATCCCTATTCCCAACTACAAGAACGTGTTGCGAAAATCCAGTCACTGCTTCCAAAAGGCCAACCGTTTTCCTTCAGTTTTATTCCAGTTGCCGAGATAAGCGTTGGGATTATTGACAGAGCCAGCCCTAATTAGTGGTATGTAACAAGCCGCTGAATCACGGTTTGTTCTTTTTTTACTTCGTACTTCCTGTTTTTTTCCCCCGATTTTTGGAGCAGAAGATAGCGAACAAGAACAAAGCAAAGAGTAGAAACTCCCGTGTAAGAACACCAGTCTGGCAGGCACACGTAGAGCTTGCTTTTCCCAACAAATCCGAAAGAAAATCACCATCTGGTCTCTATCCCTTCCCCCTCCTTTCCCCACCAGGGACTTTTTCTTACTAACGTCGTTTGCACACGTACACACAAACACACTCACACACAGACGTGCAAACAAACGCACAAACACACACACGCAGAAACTGCAGGATGATTGCCCAGGCCAAATACAGTCCGGCTTGTGTTACAAACCTTTTTCTTACACGAATATTTGCGGGCTAAAATGAAAGCTAGCCTATAGTTGAAGGGAGAGTGTTATGCCCTCTAAAAAGCCAGTACATTAGTTGGAGATGTGCATAGCTTGATATACAGAATGAAAGCAACAGTCGCATAAGCAGTTCGAAGAAGGTAATATTTCGATGTTTGTAATCACACCTTCATCAGACCCACAGCTTCAACACAGTTTAAAATTTATCGCAGCAGATGCCTTGTCATAAAGACCTAACTAAATTTGGTCCAGTGGTGATTAATAGTTCATTGTGAACTCCAAACATCATAAAACAATGCAACTCTTAATCTTTGAACTGTTGCTTTATTTTATGATACCTATGATACCTGGAGAACCATGTACGCAGTAACACAGAAAGAAGCACTACTGACAGTTTTAAAATAAAAGTAAGCCGTAAGCCAGTTAAGTGCACAAAATATCAACAGACGACGTTTCGGGGATAAACAGCGCCCCGTTATCAAATGCATAAAACCTAACAGTCAAGCATCGTTACAAATAATAACACAATTGGTAATGCCAAATGAAAGCATATTAAAAGGCTAGCAAACATTTAAAAATGTTTAAAAAAGAATGAACCCAGATTTACTTATAGAACAGCAAATGATGGGAAACCACATCTCGTCCTGCCAGGAAGATCTCTTCCGACCTTCGTGCTTATTGCTTTTCCATTGGCTGTTGATTTTGCTGCCTCTAATGACGTCACAATTGCAGCTCAACAGCTTACAAACATGCGCACAAGCCGAACGAGACCGGAGCCAGTGACGTTACACGACACGCTGGCGGGAAAACGACCTAATGAGCTGGGGAAGGACCAACCTTCCTGCATGGTATCGTTTCACTCGACCTTGGCAGGAGAGAAGTGAAGCCAAGTTTAAAATGTCTTCCTTATATACGACACTCAGTACCAGAACTAATAAATTCCGAAAACCCACAATCGGAGTAAGTGGAGGAGGAGGGAGGGGTAATTTACTCGAATTTGTATTCCGAAAGGCCTAACTTGCGTATGACGGAAACTTATTCTTTAATGTTCTCATTTTCGGGCAAGATGTGGTTGTGCACTGGTGGGCAATGGGATAAAATAACTAAAGATTCGACGTTCAGTCTGGATTGGTAATATGCTTTGTTTTGCCATTACCAATTGTGTTATTTTTTAACGATGCTTGACTGCTAATTTTTATGCACTTGATAAAGAGATGCTGGTTATCGCCGAAACGTCCTCTGTTAAATTTTTGTGCACTTTTCTGGCTTTGTTTTATTTTAAAGCAGAAACCTAAAAATAAAAGTTTGTAAAAAACAAAAGTTTGTTTTTTAGAAATACTCAAGAATTCAATGTGTCTCAAACTGGGTGAATTAATTCAACGTTACGAAAATTAGACTTTGTGTTAGACTGACACTATGCATCCTACCAAGTAGCAATATGGTTTTACGTAACTTTTTTTTTTCAAGTTCAATTTACGATCTCCCAAGTATTACGTTTCATGGCACCAAAGATATTGTGCTTATACATTTTTTTTATGGACGTGAAAAATCAACTAGTGATTAACACCATCACCAGTTGCCAATCTATTTTTCTGGTTCGGCCGCCAAGTATCCACGGATACTCTTTACACCCAATGCGGGTTGAACGACACATCCAAGTTAAAAATAAAAGAAATAGATATTTACATGTCATGTTGAACTTTAGCCGAACTTACACCATCCGCACTCGATACTTCAGATACGTCGGAAACTGAAGCAGTTAAAGGTGGCTTGCCACCAAATGAAAGTCTGCACCATCTATACCACGCACCATGGCTGTTTGCTGTGACGTGCATATCACGCGACGGGGCTAGTCCAATCAGACGGCCAAACAGCCGTTGTTCTCGTTCGTCATTGGCTAACTCATGGCGACGTCACGGCAAACAGCCATTGCGCATGGTTTAGATCCATACAGTTCTGTCTAGCGCTTGCTCACAGCATGCTAAGGAATGCACAAAGCAATACCTTTGAACACAACAAACAAGACTCATGCCTCCTTAATTATTAAGCAACAATTTGATACGTCCTCGTGCACCAGGGAGCACCTGCAGAGGTTAACAATATTACTGTCACTAGATATTTTCTTTATATTCTACCATGACACCATCTACTGGCAGTAATATTGTTAACTTTTACAGCACCGGGTGCACGAAGACGTACCAAATTTTTACCCAATAGTTAAGGAGGCGCACGGCTTGTTTGTTAGATGTTAAAAGATATATCTTTGTGTATTCATTTGATTGCTGCGCGTTAAGCGCTAGAGAGAACTAAATAGCGCTAGATGGTGCATGATGCCGCAGACTTTCGTTGGGTGGCAACATGCTTTTAAAGTCCACGTTGCCTCTTGGTTTAAGAAGCAGTCTTAAGGGTCCGTTTGTAAGCAGCAAATCACTCCTGTGGGGTTCTCTACGGCACTATGGGGTGCAGACGCAGCCCAAGGAATTTGTTACGTCACTCCTGGGATTGGTGGGGAGCAGTGGCTCCAGGATCCTA
Organism: Lithobius niger; assembly: GCA_023313725.1. Lineage (NCBI taxonomy): Eukaryota > Metazoa > Arthropoda > Chilopoda > Lithobiomorpha > Lithobiidae > Lithobius > Lithobius niger. Next base: position 24,481 of record JAHWFP010010423.1, on the reverse strand, counting down.
CATATATGACGTGGCATCCCCGTGGTGGTTTTTTTTTTTTTTTTGTTCCTACGGACACGTAATTCAAAAGTGTTAGTGAGTGTTCTGGGCTAGATCATAATCGTTGAGTTTTCCCATAAAAAAAGGATCTGGATTTTAATCAAGCAGCACTTTACCCGTCTGCAATATAAAGGGGAGGGGGAAACATTTATCACGCCGGGCGCGTGCGGTGGTGCTACGGTCATTTCGCTCGGTCGGCCGTCGCAAGCGCGGACCCCCTCGTCAGCAGTATTGCAACAGCAGCGTTCGTCCTTCCCCGCCACCACAGAACCACCCAATTTGAGGCCAATGATGGCGAAAGTATGAGGTATCCAGTTCATAATAATAGAGTCGGCATTTCATGAGTCGTTGCCTGATTACACTTGACCCATCGTTGTCGGGCAAGCAAGGAAGCCGCTGGTTGGTCGGTTGGTTGTCTGGCTGGATCACGGGCGAACGCAATCTCTTCCCGCCATTTGGCGCTCTGCAACAGTGAAGCCGTAACAGCCTGCTCGCGCTTTCGCTACTGAAGGCGCTCTCTTTCTCTCTCTCTCTCTCTCTCCCCAGCTCGTGCTGTTGAATGGGACAGACGTCGTTATTCTAGACGACGATATGGTGGTGTAATTTGTGGGGAAATGTAAACCGTGCCGTTGTTTTACGCCCTAGTTACGCAACAATTTAGATTTTACGTACAACCGCTGTCACGATTTCCGTATTTTTGAGGTGGGGACTCGTCGTGGAGAGAATCTTGGTGAACTGCAAGTTTGGAGATTCTCATTGTATAATATAAGCTTTAACTTGAAAAGAACAATTTGAAAGAATTTTTGTCAGTTCGGGACAACGTTCAGCGACGGTTTCAGTTTACAACTTTTTTTTTAAACAGTCAGGCTAACCAGGTTTACTAAAATCACTATTTGAATTCGTACATGCTTTAGTGAGCTGAGAATTACTCTTAAAAGATTGGTGTAGCCCGTACTCAGACGCCGAACGTAACAGGAGACAGCTATTAAAAAAAAGCTACTAAATTTGGTAAGAAAACTCTCGCAAACAAGCCGAAAAGTCCCATTAGGCTTAATTTATTCAAGAGCAGGCTATTACGCGTAGCTGAAGTTACTGTAAAACCAACTTGGAAAACTCAAGGAATTTAAACTACGTTTGAAACTCAGGGAGAACTCAGGGAAAAAAAAACCCTGGAAAACTCACGGAAAAATTAAGATTTTAAATATCGTATCTCCTATCTAAAAGCTTCAGCCTTTTTAACCATTTCATGCTCAAATGAATTTTAGTTACCTTTTTTTTTCATAGTTAGGTCGGTCTTGGAATTCAAACAGGCGTTCGCATGGTTTGCAGACGAGGACGCGAACCACTGGGGTGTTGCTGCTCGCTTTGCTCGGGATCCCGTGGGACACCTAACACAAAGCTTGCAGTGCGAGTTGGGACTTAGTTTTTGCTCCATCTTGTAGCCGTTGCCATTTCACTACTGCAGGCATGAAAGGGTTAACACAAAACTGGTAAAATGTGTGAAAAAAATTCCTTCCAAAAATTACGGTAAATAGCCTGGAAAAAGACTTCATCTACTCTGGATACCTGGAAAACTCAGGGAAATTGGTTTCGGTATTTTGGTGGGAACCCTGTTACAGTATTATACAGGATACATAGTACATAGGTAATACCAGAGTCGGACTGGGTAGCAAAGGGCGCCTGTGCCATTTAGAAAAATGATGGAGGAGGGACGCCATGCGTTTTACAGGGAACTCCATTCTGACGGGTCTGGTGAGCTTTTTAAGCTTCCGAAGCATTGTCCAGGGAAGATCCCCAAGAGCCTTGGCTCGTTTTGATATTCTAATGGCTTTGAAGTGTATTCTTCAACACACATATTTCAAAGAATGACTTTTCTATGAATTTCTTGCTTGGAAGGTGTGGGTCTTTTTTTTTTTTTTTGAAGGGGAAGTGCGGGTGAGAAGTTCACAACGGCGTTGAAAGTGCAAGTAAGAGGAGGGAGAAAGAGAGAGAGGATGTGTGCTTGCAAGCAAAGCATTCATTTATTCATTTTTCTTCCGGTGAGGGGTAAATCATGCTGTGCTGTACCGACTCTCCTAAATCTTCGTGAACGTTCTAAACATAATATATGTCGAGTAACACCATCAAACCCTACTACACAATGTGATGTGGAAACTAATTCAGCCAATTTCATTTCAGGTTGCCTGATTAATGCACAAAGTGCAACGGGGAAACTACCTGAGCTTCACGTGTTGTTGTCGAGTCTAGAATATTATATTATTGTGTTAACCGAGACCTGGTTTGATTGTACTATCTCGGATGGCATGTTGATCCACGATTGCCCTTATTCGGTCTTTCGAAGGGACCGTGGCAGCCGCGGGGGTGGGATCGCAGAATTCGTACGGGATTATATTGAGGATGGTTCCTTCTCAACTGCATCTGAGTCTGAGTCCCTTTGTCTTACCCTTCTACCTCTAAAAGTGAAACTTACTTGCTGTTGTTTGCCTCACGGTGAGGATATTGTCCAGATTGAAAATCTTTGTAACTATCTTCGATTGACAGTTGACCCAACTTGCACAAATTTAACTTTGGGGCACTTTAACCAATCTTATATCGATTGGAGGTCACACTCCTCATCAAATGCAGCCCAGCAGTTATTTCTTGACTGCACTATGGATCTTGGTCTTGATCAGCTGGTTGCCAAGCCAACCAGGAGGAACAACATATTAGACTTAATCTTGGTGGATGTGGACGTACATACCAGCTTTAGCACGAGCGATCACTCAACTGTTATTTTTAAATTAAATCATAATAAAGCACATGTTAAGAGTGCTGATTCAAACACAGCTTTTTCAAGGAAAATTAACTTCCATACACTACGGACTGATCTTGAGTGTGTTGACTGGAACTCACTGCTTGGTATCCATGAAACCACAAATGCTAAATGGATAGCGTTTCAAAATTTACTGAGTGCCCTCTCCAAAAAAATCGTGCACTTATCGTAGAATTAATAAGAACCCAAAACCGTTTACTACTAAGGAAATCAGGAAACAGTTAATTAATAAAAAGAAACTCTGGAAACGCTTGCGCGCAAATAAAAATGAGACAACTCTCAGTCAATATAACGCCTGTGCTAAATTAATTAAATCACTCTGTAGAGCACACATGATAAGCTGTGAAAGTAAAGTAATTCTTGACGGTAATGTTAGTTCACTTTACAAGCATATCAGGACGAAAACTCAAACTCATTCAAAGATACCGCATCTTTATTTTGATGGCAAACTACTGACTAACGCTCTGGATAAAGCTAATGCGTTAAACAAAACTTTCTGTAATAACTTCGTTCATGATAATTTCCTAAATCCACCTCCAGAGATCGAAAACAAATTCTTCGTAGAACCAATTCCTTGTGTCAATGAACTTTTTATAACACGCGAAACTGTACATAAACATTTGACTAACCTTAAAAACAGCCATTCTATCTGTCCCGATGGTTTTTCTTCATTCTTCTATAAGTCACTTGTATTTGAGCTGTCTGAACCGCTCACTTTGATTCTGAAATCATCGATTGAATTGGGCACTGTACCAAATGATTGGCGATTGGCATGGGTTACCCCTATATTTAAAAAGGGAACACACATCTGATCCAGCAAACTGCCGTCCAATCTCGTTAACCTGCGTCCCCTGTCGTTTGTTTGAACGTATTATTCGCGACCATATTCTAAAACATCTTAATAAATTCAAGCTAATCCCAGATAATCAATTGGCTTCCTATAAGGTCGGTCGACGACTTCTCGATTACTACACTGTTTACAGGACTGGACTAAATCACTCGAGGAGGGTACACCGGTTGGTCTTATCTGCATTGACTTTACCAAAGCTTTTGATTCGGTCGTACATTCGAAGCTACTTTTTAAACTACAAAAGTTTGGTATTGGTGGGAAAATATTATGTTGGATAAGAAACTTTCTTAGCTTTCGGTCCCAATCTGTGGTAATGGCAGATTCACTTTCGGAACCAGGTTTAGTTAGCAGTGGCGTTCCACAGGGATCTGTGTTGGGACCTTGAGTGTTTGTTATTTTTATCGCTGACTTGAACACCCAAAGTGATGGTGTAAAGAAGCCCAAATTTGCTGACGATGTAAAGGTCTATCGGGGCATTGGCAATCAGCTGGATTCTGCTCTCCTCCAGACGGCTGTTGATGATGTGAATAGTTGGTCTTTAAAATGGCAGCGCCCTATAAATATCTTTAAAAGCCAGGTGCTTTCATTAGGAAGAAAAAATCAAAATTTGTCGTATGAAATTGATAATACCATTTTGAACACTGAAGACAATATTAAAGTCCTGGGAGTCCACTTATCTTCAAACCTTAAATCTTCAACCCATTGTAACCAGATCACCTTTAAGGCAAAACGGATGGTCTACATGATTAAACGATGCTTTATCTCTGGTGATGTTTCTACATTGGTCAGGGCCTATAAAGTCTACGTTAGACCAATTGTGGAGTACGCGTGCCAGGTCTGGTCTCCATACCTTGTCAAAGATATGAAAATTGAATCAGTGCAGAGGTCATTTACAAAAACTTTACCGGGTTGTTACAATCTGTCTTACAAACAACGTCTTAAGTATCTTCACCTTGAGTCCCTTGAATTAGGCGTCTAATAGCAGACCTATTCTTAACTTACTCCATTTTGCGTGGGTTTACCGACATGAACCCTTCTCAATTTTTTAATGTTCGTGGTAATAGCTATACCAGAGGCCACTGCTATAAACTAACTGTTGCAAGGACTAAATTAGATTGCGCTCTAAGTTCTTTTTTGCAAACCGTGTGGTTGGCCCGTGGAACTCATTGCCATCCGAGCTGGTGACAGCTAGTAGCATGCGCCAGTTCAGGTCGGGTCTCCGTAGGTTGGATTTGTCTGTATACCTCAAGTGTTTTTAATATGTTTAGCATTTAGTTAGCTTCTTTTGTTTTCCTTTGTTTGATATAATAGTATTTGCCCTCCGACTCGGCAAATTATTTATTTGCCACGTATTTCTTTTCGTATTTTAATAATTTGGGATAGCGTATCCAATGAGATCCCTTTCTGTATTCTCTTTACCTGTTTTTATTATAATTATTATTATTTTAATATTTTAATTTTATATTTTTAAAAATTTTATTATCTTTATTAAGATTGTCAATAATGGTTTAATGGGCCAAGTTTTAAACTGCGATGCATTTTATTCATTTATATATATATTTTGTTAAATTTTATTATATTATATTTTATTGTATTGAAGAAATATTAACAATGATACCCAGATTTTCCCTCCACTTGTCCCTCACGTTTGGCAATGCCATTGGGGACCATTGTGTCCCTGGTAGGTCTAACCTTGGTGGTAAGGCATTCGTGACCCCAACCCAATACCATATACCCTTCCTCTGCAGCCGAGCCATCATCTTCGTTTTCTTGTTTTAAACTTTTAAACTTTTGTAATTTATAATTTTTAGTTTTAACATCGGATGGCAGTCAGTGGCCACCAGGTCCTTGCCATTCCGGTTGCATTTGCAACAGACTTATATATTATTATTATTATAAATACAGAAGGCGGCTAATAACTATGGGGGCGCCAAAAGTGTGGCAACCAAAGGGCGCCTGTGCCATGGCACAATGGTGTACTACAGCCAGTCCGAGTTTGGGATAGGATAATTATTGGGTTACCATAGAGTGAGTACACAATATGCTGAATAAAATTCAGCGATGCATAAATCGAACAAATTTTGAATGAACTTTTGCTAATTTATACATATTTTGGTAACAGGTTCACAATTTATATTAAAAAAAAAAAAATCTCAGGGTTCAAAGGGTTTTAGTGAGCGTTTAACCACTTCTGGTCATCTGGCCGACGAAGCCCTAAGGCAGAAACATCAGGCTGTAACAATGTACCATCAAAACTTTCCAAAAAATCAGTGAGGCCAGATAAACACTCAGTGTTCAACAGTGTTCTCACTGTGTAATCACGATCATATCAAAAACCAAAACTGGTAAAAGGGTCCGCCAAGTTCCGAATGGTTCGGCCGTTCAAAGGAGTGATATCAACACACCAAAACATTCGCCAAGTTGACCGCACCGCTTAATAGTTCGAAGGTTAAATGAAAACTATGCTAAAACCGCACTCAACTTCTTACTGGAGAAATCAGTTACGGGCCCACTCTTGCAGACGCGATTGTTTGTGTTCTGGTGCAGAGAAAATAGTCCGTTAAAATAATAAAGTTTCACGATGAAATAACTCAGGCAAACTATTTATTTTTGTTGGTAAAACGAGGTTATAATTGTAAGATAACGTGACACTTAATTCGGAGATATTAAACGACCTGTTCCTATTTCGAAAATGTGCAAGTAGTTGCCATGGTTACGACAATGGTTACGGCTCGGAGCAGACGACGCGGTAGTTTTAAAAATGGCGGTCGTCTCTCCGCGCAAATATTTTAAACCCTACTCCCAAGTAAAGCCCTTGACATCATCGCAAAAGCAGACAGTAGTTAATGTTTACAGCAAACTTCGTCGACAGCATCCAGACAATTCGGTAAGTGACATGGCAAAGGATGCGGCAGACTGAACAAGCGTTTCATAAGATGCAGTCTTCCAAATTAAAAACGTATTTGCAACCAGCGCTGGTCATTTTACGTCGCCAGCCAGGAAGCATCGTAACTCCGTTGGTACTCGAACTCGGCTAAAAATTTACGATGACTGCACACTTTCGGCATATAGACAAAAGATCCTCGCAGTTTATAGAAAAGGTACGAACAGTTCCCAGGTAAAATGATAAGAGCTGCCGTAAACGATGACGGCGGTTTGCCAAATTGTGGGCGGAAGGCAATGGGCGTCGTGAATTGCTTGTGTGATTTCAACGTGCACGAAAACAATACGATATATACCGAATTGATAAACTTGCTTCACGTCATGGTCATACCATTTTCAATGTTGCTTTTGCTTCATTGTGAACAGCATTGAAATGACATCGAGCCAGATCAAGAGATTTATTGATGCAAATGATCGAAGATTCATACTTAAAGAAGTCCATGAATTTACACCGAAAGCACTTGCTGTAGTGACAACGGAAGGGTAGGCCAAACTTGTAAAACACACTGAGAATGAAGAAAACAATTTGTGGAAAAGCGATGGGATGGCTGATATTATTGTGGAACGAATCGCCTGTGATGTAAACAATTCAGATAAGAACTTTGAGTTCAACAATGAAGACACAGACTGCTCAGAGTAGAACTTAAGATCTCTAAACATCAACTACTGTCTGCTTGAAAACAAAGCTCTTTTCAGAGCTAAAAACTGTCCTTTTCAGGACTACAAAATCTTAATAAAGAGAAACTTCTTCCACCCCCTCCCCCCTTTCCTGGAGAATTAAAAATATGTTTAACTCAATACTGACTAAATGCGCACTAAAATCACGTATCCTCTCCCTATTTTTGCTGCATCCTACGGTACCATAAAGTTTGCCATATTTACAATGGCTTGACATGTAGCAAAAAGGTGTCACACAGGAAAGCCACTGAAAATAATTTGCAACATTTATATTGGCTTTACTGACTGTAACAAATCCGTGTGACACAGGAAAGACAAAATGAAAGTAAGCTTTTAAATAACCATACGCCAAAATAAATAAATATTCTTAAAGGCGCTACCTTTCACGTAATACTTTCCTGCATCATTCAGCTTTGTCATTTTCCGTCGCCAGCCAAAGCATCCTAACTCGTATTCGTAATGCCGTTTATTTCCTGTTTTTTTTTTCCCTCAGAAAGACTGTTTGATCACTCAATCAAATCTGTGAAACTCTTGCAAGGCTATTCACGAGTGTTGGTTATTGAAAAATAAAGAGAGGACATTAACATAAAAAAAAGTTATTTAAAAAATAAATTATCAGGTTTTTAAAATGAAAAATTAATTTATATAGCATTTTGAATAGCATTTTGAATGGCACACAAAATTAAAAGCCGTGAAGAGTCGTAGCCTATGTTGAAAGTTCAATTCCACGAAACCTCTTGCTAATTTTAGAGATTTTCGAGCTTAAATCCAAAAATAGGGCAAAGATGGCAAGTGGAAATGTGAAATAAATCCGACAACGGATTCAAAAGTTATCGTGCATACAAACGACGGACACCAGCAAAGGATGAAAAGCTCCTATACTCTGCTTTGGTCCGCACGTCAGTATATGCGAAAAAAGTTTAAAGGAGTTTAAGGCCAACGACAACGTCAGGTAAAGAACATACTTAGCAGTTTTAGAACAGCTGAGCGCGTAGGGATACGAACAAACGAAAATAGTTCGTAAAACGGCTCTCTAACTATTCCTCCAGTCAGAAGTTGAGTGCGGTTTTAGTTTAGAACATTGCTACTTTCGGTAGCAATGTTCAAGTTTTCATTTAACGTCCGAAGTATTATTCGGTGCGATTAAGTTGGCGAATGTTTTGGTGTGTTGATATTACTCCTTTGAAGGGCCGAACCATTCGGACCTTGGCGGCCCCTTTTACCAGTTTTGGTTTTTGATATGATATCACCCCTTTTTTTTTAAATTGTGTATTGGCCCAACTCCACTACTGTGCAGAGGTGTACTATAAAGTGCCACGTCAACAAGAAATTGGTTTTCAACAATTTGCTACTACCATTTGCCTGTAGGACGAACCATTCTCAACTTAGTCACTTCTTAATGGGTTTTTGGTTTGGTTTTAATTTTGTTGTAATTTGTATTACAATATTTAGTTAGTTTTGGTGTGTTGATATCACTCCTTTGAAGGGCCGAACCACTCTCAACTTAGAAGCCTCTTTACCAGTTTTTGGCTGTGTTTATTTTGCTTTGTTTTTACAGTAGGTTTATTTTTCGTGAATTGTACGTGAATACAATTTCTTTGCAACGTTGTTTAGATTTATCCTAATGCACTAGTGTGTGTCTAGGCACGTACGTCAGCATCAACGTTCTCATTGTCCGAACTTTGGCCGTACAATGAGAGACGATGCCGACAATACTAACAATGGTTATATCAATATTTTCGTACTTACGCCCCCCCCCCCCCACGCCATCCCTGTTACGCCCGCAGGCTCCAAACCATAAAAGGTATGCAGTTCGTATTGTAGTGCACCCATTCATCCAATTTCATAGCTGGAAGCCTCCCCGTTATCTCGGTATCGATGAACAATCACCCTATGGGATTTAACATGGGATGAGCGAATTAGCTAGCTAGCTAGTTAGTTAACACATTTACAACGTTATTGAGGGTCAGATTTTGCATTAAAAGCAGCTTAGCTAGTATTCCTACATGAGTTAATTTTTGTCAGGTGGGTCATTGCTCTCGATTTCTACACAATTTAAGAATTTGTACCGCATTATTATTTTTCACCAAGTACCTGAAATGTGCCCAACTATGCTTCAAGATATAGGACACTGACGCTATGGCGCCGCGCTACAATGGTTTACAACTTCGACAATATAACTGATGTGATGTTTGTTGTGACGATTGTTGCCTAACTTGGCGCGACACACTAGCGTGTGTCTAGATATTGTTACAGTATTTTCCTTGCACCATGTGCTTGCGTATGCTTTTTGTGTTGTAATCCGGCGCACACAAGTTCTTAAAGAACTTCGGACCGCTTGCTGCATAAACCTATTATTTTTCTCTTTATTCGTTTGTCGGGAAGCTTCAAAAGGTTCATGTATAGCAAATCCATGATGAGAACGACAAAAATCCCGGCGAACAAAACTTACTGTCGTGGTGGTTAAGTACGTAAGATACATAAAGTTCAGAAATTAAAAGAAAGAAAACATTAAGAACGTAGGCAAACTGATATACCGTAAATCTAAACTCATACAACGACAAACGAAAATTGTAACTCCCCCCCCCCCCCCAAGCCGACCCATTCTGTACTCAGTGCAACACGCCACATTATTTCTTTATAATTACCATCAGGAATTCTAAAACCTAACTCAAATGTATACGCAGCTGCGGCAATACACTGTTGACTTTAACATTGTCAAATTAAATTTCACAATGCTCACAGCACAACATGTATAACGCAAACAGCATTCCGAAACGTTAACAATAGTTGACTGAAAACAGCATGCCAACTATTGCTGAATCAATATTTTAGGAAGTCCTTACTTATCCGGCTCGAAAGCGCACTGCAAATATCAAACCGCACACATAAAAAGATTAAATTAAACTTTAATCGCCAAATTACCAGCACGCACGCACACACACACCCATCCCTTCTGACAATTCTTTCGTGGCGCCTTAGTCGTGGGTGCATAGGTTAAAGCTTGTTAAAGATTTAGTCACCCTACCGCGAAATTTAATTTCAAAATTCGAAAGAAATATTTTAGTTAACCACCGCAAGCCGTTGTGGAACATGCAGTTCCAACGGAAGCCGGTGTTCTTTATTCTTCAAGAAGAATAAATTGTGTGTATTGATTCACAAGTCCTATTCCGTAAGAAGCAAACCCAACACTAGCTTGCTCTAAATATGGAAGACAGCAAGCTGTAACCTGGCATTGCTAGAATACAAAATACACTAACGTGAGCAGGGTCGAACTGGGCAGGATCGGGTACCCGTCTGCAAACGGCAGAGATGCCCTTGACGATCGATCTCCGGCGTCTTGGTGCCCTATGCTTTTTTAATTTCGCTTGATAAAGGCGGAAAATTCAATGAATTTTTTTAGTACTTTTTTTTTGGTCCCTAAATATCTGAAAGAAACTAATCCTTGTACAGACGAACCGGCTCAATTTACAAGAATTTAAGACATTCACGTGCTTTTAATGAAAACCGCTATCAATCACAGTAAACTGGGTAAAAAAAAAAAGTTAATTTTGTCCAAGAGTATGAGCTAGTTTAGATGAATCTCTCGAACACTGTCATTAAATTTGATCAGTTCCACTGTTGAAATGAAATGAAACAAATGACAGAAATTCAAATTTCTGGTCATGTATTTTTAGTCTTCCAGTATGTATGTAACATTCCTTTTGTTGAGTGGTGTATTTTGAAGCAATTGCGAACCGTTATGTCATATTCTTGTCGGTTAAATTGGAATAAAAATCCTGATAGAGTCGGGCTTCCCTTAACGGTTGCTTAATAAAATTTATTGCATCCTCTCCCAGGTAGGATATGTGTGTCCGAATATTTAGAGTTTTTTTTGTTAAATTTCAACACGGAAACCTGATTATGCCAGGTTTTCTAATACGATTTCGCGACCAACGTTGACACAGAAGATTGATTCTTACTGGTTCTTGCCTATTAAACGGGTTAATAACATAACCTCGGCTATTTCTCTGGTGAATTTTCTTGTGACTCTCATTAATTCGTATCAATAAACACTTATTATTAGATTTTTCGATAGCTGAGACAAGAAGAGTACGTGAAGGAAAGATCCAGGTATTCGTAACCGCAAAACTCTGTTAATGACATGGAGCTGAAAAATGACCAGAATATTTCATAAAGATCAACTAAAGGTTTTCCAATACGATTTACCTCCAATGTTGACAAGATTGATTTTTGCTGGTTCTTGTCTACGGCTTAATAACGTAACCTCAGCAAGATTTCACTGGTGTATTCTCTTGTGCCTCTCGATAACTCATGTCAATAAATACTTATTAGACATTAGCAGAAACAAGCGTATAGTAAGTCGAAGGATAACCCAGGGATTCGAAACTGGAAAACTCTGCTAATGACATAGAGTCGAGAAAAGAAGCAGTATACTCCAGAAAGATCAACCAAACGTTTCCAATACCATTTACCGCCAACCGTTGACACAAGATAGATTCTTGCTGGTTCTTGCCTATTAAATGGGCTAATAATAATAAACTATCGGAGTCGCTCGCATCGCTCGCTCATCCCCCGTCGGCTCACTCCCCCCCCCCCCCTCATTAAGTTGCCGTTTGGTCGGTAGATGACATCGTATGTTCGCGCTGCTGGACGTTGCGTTCTGGGCGCTGCAGATGCAGATGACTGCTTCGTATGTCCTGCTTGCTGTTGCTGCTGGCTGCCTTACGGATTTAGTGTAATTATATATATAGATAATAAAAATGTTCCGCCCCAGAACTGGGGCAAGGAAGACGGAAGGGTCTCGGAAGAAACCACTAACACCGGTCCTGTGGAAACAAAAGATGGCAGCATAACAAATACGGGCGCTTAAGAAAGGTGGACAAGTCAACACGGTTAAGCAGACCCCTAAAAACACCCACCGAAGTTGCGTAATAATAAAAGATAGTTGTGTAATAACATAACCTAGGCGATATTTCTTTGTTGAATTCTCTTATGCTTATTATTAGATTTTTCAGTAGAAGAAACAAGCGCAAAAGGAAAACCAAGGGATACGAAACCGAAAAACTCTGTTAATGAACATGGAGCCGCGAAAAAGACCAGAATACTCTGGTAAGATCAACTTTTTCTATTACGAATTCACCACCAACCATCGACAGAGAAGATTGACACGTGCTATAGTTCTTGCCTACGGATTTAATAACATAAGCTCAGCAAAATTTCTCCGGTGAATTCTGGCGCCTCTCGTGAACTCATCTCAATAATTATTGATTTTCCATTAACATAAACAAGAGTACAGTAAGTTAAGGGAAAACCCAGGGGTTCGAAACCAGAAAATTCGGTTAATGGAGCCGAGAAAAAGACCAGAGTACTCCAGAACAGACCAACTAAAATTTGATCCACATCATTAGCCCGAATCCGTTAGAAGCATTCTCAACACAGATGTCGAAAATGTAGTTAAATTTGTTAACTTTGTTCTTCCACCGAACCATTAAAGGTAAAAAATTCCTTCCACCCCTACCTCCCCGTGCCCTCTTTTGACTGTCGGGCAGATGCACATATCTGTTTAACTCTGATCCTGAACATGCGAAAGAAAGCATACACATTTGCCAGAATGGGACTCAAACTCAGGGCGTTCCATTTCCTATAGTTTGTTCCACATTATATTTGCTAGAAACTGAGTGTATGACGATACGTTTCCTTCCACTCCAGGTGCAAAAAACTGGTAAAAACTCGTAGACTCTAACAGTAACTGTGTACGATCTGCAAATGTGATTTCCACATAATTTTGCACTAGTAAACGTGGCGTCATACAACCAGATTCCTGAAAACATAAAGTGGAACAAAGTATAGGCAAGTGATGTACTGTGTTAACCATAGCTTAACATCTTTTCAATAGACGAGCTTAGATGCTCTTCAACGTTTCTCAATGGTGACCTGATCGCCACAAATATATACACAAAGGGAGAAAATCAACTCACTTCTTAGGACCCAAAACTACGGCCCGTGTTCGGAATGCTAATGACGACGCGCTGTAAAGCCCCCCCCCGTGCCCCCCCCCGAAAGTCCAAGGTTGTTTACCAATGGTAGGCTAGTCTTAAACGGACTTCAGACCCTGTAATTCAAGGAATCCTTAAGGCATCTTCAACCCATTATCCTATTCTTTTCGAAACAAAGAAAACCTCACTGTAGCTTGCGACCTGAGGATCCCTTTAAAAGAAACTGTGGGATTCCAGCACACATCGAAATTAGGCCAGGGAAATTAATACCTTGTTTAGCATTCCTGTCAGTGCCATTTTTTGGGGCCGCACAAAAAAAATTTATAAAAATCCAAAAATAAATTTGTTCGTTTGTAAGTTGAAATTTTCAGTTCAAACGCATCGCAAATGTGTTTGCTAGAGCGCTTTGTGTTCGGTTGTCAAGATTGTGTTTGCGATGGCAAATGTAACGTGCGGCAACCCAACTGAGCTCCCCGAATTATTATTCGGCTGGCATTCATAGCAATATTTGTTTTTATTGGGGCTGCGAAAAGAATTTAATATGTTCGAGAGAGGATCTGTCAATTTGTAGCAGATGTCTAGTTGAAAAAATTAAACCTGTCAAAAAAAAGGCATCCCTTGCAAAAAAAAAAGTAATTTTGGTTTCTGTTTTTATTTTATTAATTTAGAAAAAAGGTGCTATTCTCGCCAGTGTTCTGGAACGGTTAAGACGCTAAGGGCGCGTTTACGCAACGACTCGCCTTTGCATTCTCACAGCTAGAACTCAATCGCGATGGCAAAGGTGCATTGCCATGGTAACAACGCTTAATGGATTAGCTAAATCCGACATAGTTTGAGTAAATACTTACAGTCTTATAATCCTTGCCAATAATATAAAGAATTCCTCATGACGAAACAATTTTCCCAAATGCTTCTGAACTCACGTTATTTGCTGTTTTCGTTGCGAGGCGGCAGACATAAAACCGCCGCCATGTTGGAATTTGAGGTGATTTCTAGCTTCTAGCTGCGAGAATGCAAAAGCGAGTGGTTTCGGAAACGTGCCCTAAAGCTTACTTTTTCCTTATAGATAATCGTCTGGAGGAGACCGCCGTTGCCATATCTTTGGTTTTTATGTACCGGTTTCATGCAGCATCAATCAGTGCAAAAGATGCGTTTTCGGGAGCTGTCGGAATAAAGTAATGCCGGTATTATAACAGCAACAGGGGACTTCAGTTTAATTCGCTTCAGCTGTCTGAAAACTCATATGGAAACTTACAATAACTTAAGAAGTTAAGAACACCTCAAAACTTCCTTCCTCGTGGCATCCTTGGCAAAGGGATCTTATAGCAAGGGAGGTGATTGAAAATATGAAAAAAGTTCCTCCACTTAGTGTATTCTTTTCATAGGGGCTCCTCAGCGCTTGAGTCAAGAAACTAAAGTTAAGTTTAAGCCTCAAAATTAGTTTGAGTCTTAACATTAATGCCAGTAAATAATAAAGCACAAATAAATCACAGGGTACGTACTGCACTCTGTACTCTCAAAATATATCTGCAGTATACCTATGTTTAACTTCCCTTGTAGTCTATAGTTTGTTCCACATTATGTTGTGAGGTGCTAAGGGAGTGGACGATAAGTTTCAAGTCAAGCTCGATTCCTATTCACTCCTTACTGTGTAGCTAGGGGACTACACACATAGCGTCACATATTAGGCATCGGCATCAAGGTTTCCACTCGAACCGATCCTAAGTCTAGCATAAGAGAGTCAACTTGCAGGTTGCCTCCCATATTCTAACTAACTCGATTCAGTCGATCTGGCCTGCTTTTATACCTCCAGAACAATGGGATCTAGCCTGAGGCATTACGTTGTGATTGGCTAACAGTTGCAGAGCGGTTCCAGTCGGTTTGGTAGGAGCCGTCCTGTATCTGGCTACAGTGGCGCCCTCTCAATACCGGGGTTTAGGCGTTATTGAGAGGGTGCACCTGCAGCGCATGTAACTGCAGGGCGCGTCGCACAGTGCTTGCTGTGAGTGCGTCCTGTTATACGTGTATAGCCCGTTACAATGTTTGAAGAAATCTGATTGTATGTTTCCTTCCACTACGAGTGCAAAAAACACTTACATACCCCACTCGTAGACTCTAACAGTAACTGTGTAGAATCTACAAGTGTGATATATATCCACATGTTTTTGCACTCTTAGTGTAAGGAAACTTTTCGTCATACAGTCAGTTTCCTGCAAATATAATGTGGAACAAAGTATATGGTTTGTTATTGCCTGCTGTACCACTGTCGTCTCTTACCATCAGCGTTATGTATTTTTTGGTTGGTAAAAAAATGTATTATGAATTGCACCTTAAGATCCAATCTCACTAAAGCAATTTGAACTGGTTGAATGTCTCGTAATAGCATAAAGAAGAAAGTGGCATAAACAAAAAAAAAAAAAGAAGATACTAGTTCACAACGTCAATAAAATCTGATACCCAATGACCGAAACCAACAGAGCAAATTTTGGTTTAGAATATAAAAAAGTAGCGGAGATAAACGATACGCACTAGCGTCACCAAGATTCGACAACACCACCGTCCGCCCAACCCAGATAACATACTGTGGCCACTAGACACTTATCCTAGGAAGAACAATTCTATATGCGGCAGAAAATGTTTAAATTCCGGTAATGGGAGATGTTTGCAGCCTGACGACACATCACACGATCAGGGATACAGCATAACGCTTTCTGGTTCAAAACGGGTGTGAAAAACGTTGATATTGCCTAATAACTGGTTAGCTAGTGGGAATGAGCTTTTTGAAAACTCAAGTGTCTGTCAATGGTGAAATCATCGCACACAGACAGTAAACGGTTATATTTTCACAGTTTTGCCCCTTTCAAGTTGGACCGTGTCGTAGAATTATCCGTTCATATAACAACATATACAACAACAATAAAAAATAAAACACATTAAAACATGTTAGCGCTTCCCAGCGATATGTTGTCGGTTGGACTGATGAATGTGAACAATGCACAACTAAACTAAACCTAACTTGATTTTATGTGTTCTTTGTGTTTTCTTACGTACGTTGTTCTATGAACGGTCAAACCAAGCTGTTGCCTGCTTTTTTAAAATTTTTATTTTACTAACGTGTTGAACTGAATGATGCATCCACAAAATCGGTAAAATATTACTTTTTTTGTAGATAAACAAAAACACCCTCATAGTGACAGTGTCACCTTTACGACAGTAAACACCTAAACTTAATAGGATGCAAGACTTTACTTAAAACAACTGCACAAAACCATCGTTAAGTTTGTTGGCAACGAGCCAGCTTTTCGCTTTCCTCTTCAACTTCCTTCTTACCTTAACAGCGAAATCTCGACTCGACGCGCGTCGTAACCTTTCAGAGTAGTAAGTACTTAACGCACATTTTCACACATTGTGACGTACGATACCCCACTAACAATACCACAGTCTTAAAGGCTTGGCTGCGCACACACACTCCCGTTTTTCTCGTGTCTAGGCTTATAATAATGCCATAACCTTAAAGACTTCCTTTCCTGCCTAGACAGACGTTATTTCTTTTCTTTCTTTCACAATTTTCCCTGGGAAGGTGCCTGAAACGAAAAGACGTCTCGTGAAGCTTTGCCAAAAAAGGAGGCTTTTCCAAGAAGCAACGGCTGTGCTTCTGCAGCTCTTTACCCAATTTTCCTCTCCTCAGGTATACCCCCCCCCCCCGAACCTTCTCACGGTCCCCAACGCCCCCACTCCCATCTTGCTGCGAGTCATCACAATTAACGTCGGCCCATTGCCAAGGGACTCTATTTCATCGCGGAGGATGTAAGGTAAGGTGGCTGTGCGCCGGCCCCCGCCGTAATTATGGCCTTTTGTAGAGCGTTCAACAAGAAGGCAGGCAAGCAGTTACTAGCACGCTCACTCGCGCCACCTATCGCCGCCGATTTATGTCTGACGTCTGGTCAAGGTGGAAAAGGTAAAGAGAGGACCCGGATGTCTACCCCACCTAAGCCTCTTGGCAAATTCCGACTTAAAGCAATAAATTGTGGGAGCATTTTAAAGTGGCTGGAATACGGCAGGGAGGAAGCTTATAGACGGTGGCCGGCTTGATATCAATGCCCCGTGCTGGGGGGGGGGGAGGCGGGAAGCAGCCATGAGAGAGAATTTAGTAGAATAAATCATTTTAGTCCGCCATTTTTTTTCTATGACATTTGCGTCTGTGAGCCGCGAGACGACTACGGGATGAAAATGAAGTCGAACCGTATACGAATTTCTATTCCATAAAGGCAGCAAAAAGTTGCTGACATTGCCCAAGCAATGCATGTCCCAGAAAGGTGTAGCGATTCACTAACAATGACAGTTCCAGAGGTTGCATGCTTAACGACAGTAGCAAGTGCAATGAATGTTAGTACAGTACCTCAAAACCCCACATTGAACACATAAGTAATTTGAGCGAGCACGTTAGACTACACCTTGTAATAATATAAAGAAACAGCCAGTATCGTGCACAAAATTTACAACACTACGTTTCGAGAGGACAACCTCCCGTCTTCTGGTTAAAATAAACACTAAAATATTTTAAAATTCATGGCTGTATTTGCCGAGTCACCAAGTCTAAAAAACACAAACCATTCATGCATGGTCAGGCCCAAAATTTAAAAATTTTAAAAATATAAAACATACCAAATGAAACACCATGTTACATGATGGGCGTCCGGAAGTGGAGTGGTAACAGGAGGCTGTGATGTCACGTGGTTCATAATTTGTGCACGATACTGGCTGTTTCTTTATATTATCTGCAAAAAGTGCTGAAACTTCTCAAAAGACTACACCTTGGACAGTACAGCAGAATGTCCGTCCACGAACATTTATCTTAAAATAAAACACTTTTCTTTTTTTTTTTTGAGAAAAGATTTTGTTTTTTCAATGTCAATGTGATTTTCTGCTGGATCCCGGGCTATAGTTGAGATAGCTGGGTATGAACACGCTGATGCATGTGCGAAATTGGGCCCTGTCTGGTCCTCTTGAAAGGTATCACAGCCTTGTTCCCCTGGAAGCTTTCATCAGAAGTTGCATGCTGCTTGGCAAGCTTTGTGGGACAAACAAGACAGCAAGAACTTGAGAGCTATAAAAGGCACTTTCCTGGATAAGCAGTCATCTAGTTGCCGCAGTCGCCGAGAAGAGTGGTGTTGGGCTGTTGGCGGGTTTACGTATTGGTCACATCAACCTAACACATTGTTGCCTTTTGGGGGGGGGGGGGGGGAGCATTCCCTCCTGAGCTACGCGTCGGCAAAGGAAAAACAGGAAAAGTAACAAAACATTCCTTTTCAGGACATAAGGGTGCGTCGACCATGCACACCTTACCCTGGCTACTACGCTCACGGAGAGAAGGCAGTTTGGGTGGAGCTACGTATCGGGAGAGGAAAAAGTGGACAACAACCTAACATTTCTTTTCCGGATCTAAGGGCACGTTTCGCAACACAAATTTTCTCGCGGTCCCGTCAACTCGTCCAAGATAGGCTTGAACAGTTACTGACCTACTGCGTTTCCAGAGTACGTGTATTTAAAAAAGGGAAATGTTGAATTTAGTTGGAAATATTAATTCAGTCCCGATGCACACATTCGTTTTTTTAAATGTGCGTTGACGCTGTGTTATACCGCAGTTGCAGTGTGGTGTACGTGACATCTGTTGGGTACTGCACAAATACCTCCGTCGACGTTGCGTTACCGCACGTCTATCGTGCGTTAGTTTTTCCAGGCACTTCCCCACAGCACCGCAACGTCAATTCAAACCCACCTCCGGTTTCTCAGTACCTTGCGTGACTTGAGCGCTGCAAACATCCGTGATTTATCGTAAACGCGTTAATGGGGTCAATCTCGAAGAAATTGACAAGGAATTGTTTATTGGGGGAGTAAAGGATTATCCTGAAATATGGAATGTTGCTGCAGAAATGATTAAAGACTCAATGGGACTCATAATATCTTCCCCCGGTACGTCTTAAATCAGTATATGAATGTACCCAATATCGTCTCATTGGTTTCAAAATATATTTTTTTTGTACACGAGGTTAGCTAAATGGGTTGCGGCCAAATGCGTACTGGCGTTATTTCACGGTCATGTGTGCATTGATAGCTACGTCAACGCAGCGGCAACGCAGCGTCAACACATGTTTAAAAAACGGATGTGTGCATCGGGCCGTAGTTGCAAATTTTAATTTGGTGGACATTTGATAGTTTTCGTATCGCATTTCCTGCATTAGTTCATTTTTACAAGTGGGTTGAGACAAGTGGGTAGATAATGTTAAGCTGTTAAGTTTTCCCACGCTTTCAAACAATGAAATGTTAAGTTGTTCAAAGGGTTTCAAAGGGTTAAACGAGCGTTAACCACTCCTGGTCAGCTGCCCGAAGCTCTAAGTTGTTTCCATACTTTTAACAATGAAATGTTAAGTTCTTCCCATATGTTTAAATAATGAAATGGTACGTTATTCTCATACTTGTACTTCCACTTATTCTCCCACTTTTAAAAATGCGTTAACAATTAATGAAAATGCTTTAACCTTGAACGCCGTGAAAAACTAGTCACTTTGGATTGTTTGATTGATTTGTTTATTAGATGCCTTGGCCCGCAGCCACACGCCCCCGTACAACAACTGACTACTACAAACTACCACTATAGTCACTTTGGAATTTGAATTTGAATTTATTCGGGGAATTTGAATTTGAATTTATTCGGAGAATTTGAATTTGAATTTATTTATTTTATTCACTTTGGAGCCACACTTTTAAACAATAAAAACCGAAAAAGAGTTCAAAGGGTTTTTAAGCTAGCATTAACTGATACCGGTCAACAGCCCGACGAAGCCCAAAGGCCATATCTACAATTACAACAACGATTATTTCAGGTCATATCTATTACTTGTGCGTTTATCCTGCAGTCGTTTTTAACTTTTTCTTTTCTCCAGCGAACAAAATAATGTACGAACCCACAATTTCACCTCTTGGCGCAGAGGTTTCTACTTCCGCCGCTTAATCGCGCATGCATTTCTCTGGCGGTGCTGCCTTCAAGACTCTTCCGAAAGCATGTATTTTTTCTTCATTATTCTCGCCCAAACGTTCGAAGCCATTCTATTATGTATACAGATCGTGTAATAAATTCGTCCGCTGAGAATGTAAAGTAATGGTCGTTGAGGCTGAAACAACCTTTCAACACATACATCCGTTGCGATTTGGTGAAGAAAACGACGGCCGTTTATACACGTCAGATTACATAGAGCGGCAGAGTTATAAAAAATTCACTCGATCGCCCGCTAGAATTGCCGTTAACTCACCACACGAGTGAGTACAGTACCCTACTGTAGGTGGCTTTGGGAGAAGGGGAGGGAGGAGGAAAGGGGAGGAGTAGGGTGGAGGAGGGGAGAAAAATGAAGGAAAGCAAGTCACGGCTTGGCCGCTTCGTAATCATCTGGACGACGGCTTTAACGATAATTGAGAGCAATCCACAAGGGTATTTATTTATTGTAAGAGAACAAGAGATTGTGTGAAAAGCACGGGAATGAAGGAACAAGTGCATGCCTGGCGGATCTATCGACAAAAGCCCAAAGAAGAGTGCTCAAGTTAAATCTTCGCCCCCGTTCCACTTGAAAATTCCTTGCGGGGTGATTGGCGGATGAAGTGGTGAGCGTCCTACGCGCGGCTGATCGCGATTCTTATTTCATTTTGCAGCATAAATTTGGAGAAGATCACTCGTGTCAGTCACATTCTGATTATTTGCAACCCCGGGCTGAGACGCAAGAAACACACTCTGCCGCACTTTTACGCTGTGCCACGTAACTACATCTTCATTACATCAACGTGCTGATGATGCAGGCGCCTTCCCGATACGTGCGTGGGTACAACGCAGCAGCACCAGGATAGATCCCCGGTGGGGCCGGATTAGTGGTACGTAATCTTGCCGACAGAAACAGAGAGGTGCTAGATCTCCTGGCCGTCACAAAAATCTTCTCACTAGTCCCCCGAATACTCACTTCTGAAGATGGATGCTTGTCTTGTCAGATACTGGAAAAACAAGAGCGGACTCAAATGAACTATGTTCCACTGTGACGTGGCTTGCCACGAGGAAGCGATGTTTGAAGGAAAAAGGGAAAAATAAAGCAAAATACTGAAACCGTAAGACGTAAGAGGTAAAACAGCATTATAGATACTTGTGCTAAATACAACGCCAAGAAGTGCACGAACGTATATAAAAAAAAAATACTACGTTTCGAGGATAAGTTCACCTCGTCATCGGGCGCATAAAATTCACAACAGTTTCGTCAGACCCATAAAATACACAAATAACGACAGCCTCAGCGTTGGGTGACTTCATTAGAATAAACTACAGACAGTGTGTCCCAAAAGTCCCAGTCCAGCCTCACAACTTTTTAAGGGGTTAAAAGAAGATAGTGAAACCCTGGCAATGTAGGTTTGGTTAAAAGATCTACCTTTTTGTTCAACCGACATTACGCCTGCCCCCTTGTAGGAATTTCTAATGAAATTGGGGGGGGGGGGTAGAGGGATACCTTATTTGAAAGGTCTTCATTAGACGAGTAAAGTGCCGCAACGATAGCTGCGATACGATGAGCCCATCCAAAATGGCAGCCGGTCAAACATTAGGAATTTCCTCTGTCCCTATGTCTTGCTTCGTTCAATTTAGTTGGATTACACCCACGTCTTTTGCGGTTTGAAGCCCAGAGTGCGGACCTCAGTGCCTCCCTCCCTTTAGGTTTCAAACCGCAAAAGACGTTGTATAGGTGTGATCCAACTAAATTGAACGAAGTATTTTGCTGCCACCTACGTGCCTTTACGACATCTTTAACCCGAGTAAGACGTAGGGATGCAGAGGAAATTCCTAATGTTTGACCAGCTGCCATTTTGGATGGGCTCATCGTCTCGAAACTATCGTTGCGCCACTTCACTCCCCCAATGAAGACCTTTTAAATAAGGTATTCCTTTACCCCCAATTCCATTAGGAATTTCTGAGTTGGGACCCCTGGGGAATCTTACTCAGGAAACCACTGTTTTCCATTATGAGCACGTCATCACCACTGCGTACCACCATACAAACGATTATCTTGCAAACACACACCTGGGAATCAATACTTCCTACAACTGATAAAAATGATACGATTTCCTCAGGCAGCGATTAACTTGGAAGCATCACTTTATACACTGCTTGTTCATCACAGACACAGGCGCAACCATCAGCAGGCCCGAGATGTTCACAAGACATAGACTAAACAATAAGGATATGCTAACAATACTAGTGAGCCAACAATTATTCACCGGCACTTAGAATTGAATTGAATTTACTAGTGTGAGCAGTGGCCCCAAGGCAAACGCTCTACTCTAATACACTATACGCTAAAATTACAATACAGAATACTGAATACAAAAAGCCAGAACACAGCCCGACAGCCAGGAACCACAGGATACCTAAATACTGTGACTATACAACACAGAAAATACAGATAGACACCACCAACCACCCACCATGTCAGATTCTTCTGCCTGACGCCCGACAAAAGGCAACTATGGGCTGGAACTGTCTAACAGAGGAATTCGAGGGCAGCACCACACCAAGCGCCTTCTACAAGTCACCCGCACTTTGAGGAAAAGTGAAGAGCAGGCATTATCCTTATTACGAATTAGTTTATTGCGAGAGGAAGCCCGTGAGGAAGCTACGCACGGCTGGTCTTGGATGCACATTACTGCACGGCGTAAAAAATGAACACGGATTACAAACCTAAGCATCAAGTGTGCCGTAAAAAAAAGGTTATATGATTGACGTTTTACTTTACTTGTTAAAAAGTACACAGATAAAAGCTGATGATTTAATTCAGAAAATAGCATCCGTTTAAGTTCTGTTGTGCTTTACGAATAAAAAATATTCTTATTACTTTTTTTTGGTTTCTGCAGGCCAAAAGGATAGTCTGAAACGCCATTCCTTCAGATATTCGATACACCAAATTATAGTGTCCGTGGCATATCTTGAGTTCTCCGCAGAACGAACACAGATAATCGATTGTACGTTTTCAGTAGCAGAGTGCCTTGTTGATATCAAAGATGGTTACAAAAACAATGGTGGCCATCGATTAAAGCCACCCCATCCAGGAAGACGTAGCCGCTCACAAAATACTTGCAGGACTCTGCAAGATACACCGCGCAAGATCTTGCAAGATACAAGATACAGATGTACTTGCAAGATGCACCGCGCACACAATAGTTAACGTAACGTAATGCATAACCAGCATCCCATTCAGATCTGGTCTTCAGCGTCTGGAAGTATCTAGTTAAGAGTAGCACTAAGAAATTGATGTGTTGAATGATGCTTGACTGGCATTTTAGTTTTCAGTTCACGCCTTCAAAGTGGCGTCAATTCACCGTTCAGGCTACCTGACATTCAAGTCCAAAAGGCAATATAAATAGGTTTGCATCCGCTTTTAGTTGACATTTCTCGAGCCCTAGTTTCATACGAAAAATATTTTTTTTTGATAGCACAAGGAAAAAATAAAAATCTGATTAGTAGTTTTGAGTGGTAAAATATGGTCTTTCGATGGAAAGAAGGAATTGAAATTATTATTTGGCTGGAAAGAGCTGGAATTGTGATTTAATTGGAAAGAAGAGTTGGAATTGTTATGTAGATGGAAAGAAACAGTTGGAATAATTATTTAGATGGAAAGAAACAGTTGGAAATTGTTATTTAAATGGAAAGAAAGAGTTGGAATTGTTATTTCGGTGGAAGGAAAGAGTTAGAATTGTTATTTAGACAGTTATTATTTAGCTGAAAATAAAAAGCTGGAATTGTTATTTAGATGGATAGAAAGAATTCGCCCACTAAGATAAAAGATAACATCCATACGGCTGAGATAGTTTGGCTGTTTTCAGGCATGTGAGGATAAATGACAATGCGACAGAAATGGCTGAAACTTGTTTGATCGGAAGAATTTGGTTGCCTGACAACATAAAAGTCACTGTTAGTAACACAGCTTTACGTTTTCTTGTTGAAAAAAAAATCGTAAATAACGCTGATATTTGCCTAATTACTGGTTACTATTATAGCTAGAGCCATTTTTGTTTCACGAAAATAAATTCTTCCACAAGGTGAATAAAGATGGTTCTTAGCTCATTTTACAGGTATTG